>VCCN01004376.1:6482471-6493196 GCA_006491835.1 Architeuthis dux
TATATCCATAAGTCATGGCTGGTGTTATACAAGCTTTATGCTTAAAGCACATTAGCAAGGTGCTTTTCAGAATGTCTCTATTCATACCAAATGCTTTCCAACCTATCATTATACATCATTTTATTTCGCAGTCATGGTCTTTCTCTAGCTTTATTAACTCCACAGAATAATGTCATACCAATAATTCACCTTCAAAGCCTCTCTGTATCAATCTGCCTTTTTTTTCTTTAAATGCATGGGGGAGTTATTGCTGTCTTCAGTTTCTGAAAACCACTCTTCCCTGTCCTAGGTCAGTCTGTTCCGTTCTGTTCCGACTCATCTCCCTTGCCACTGACTGATTATACTATAGTGTCTAATGGAGAAGCAAACATATTACTATAAACAGCTTTCTATTTAGTTGAAGACCTGTTATTTTGAGTAAAGAGTATTTCCGTACAGTAAAAACACATCTAGGCTGGATCAAAGACCTTTTTTTGTTTGGATGGGAAAGATGTGTCATAATAATCCATTATTATTCATTCCATTTCTATTGCCTGTTTTTGCACTGACTGTTTGGCTTCCTATATACCTGGATACCTGATAACCAGGGAAATCTTAACTTAATGAACTGAAGAGCATCATTATCACTATTATTGTCATCATTATATTGTCTTCATTATTGTCATCATTATATTACTTTCATCCATAAACTTGGCTTAGCAGGAGAAACTCCACTTAGTCAACTCTCGATGGAGCGAATATTGAATAAAAGAAGATGGAGAACAGTAACATGAGAGACAATTACCTCAACAGCAGGGGTGTAGTCTGTGTGGCCGATCATGCATTCCCCTCCCCACGCACGTTGCTCAAAATCCCTAATCCCTTAGAATTCCGATTTTCATCTGCTTTAATCCTTTTAGCATGCCATACTATATTCGCTCGCTAATAAACGATAGTCAACCTATTTTATTAATGGATATATTGTATAGATTTAGAAGTTTTGATACTCCGAACTACCCAAGAAATTATTGGGCCCCCTTTGCTTTCCTGGCCCCGGTATGATGCACTGCACACCCCTCTCTCGGTGGCCCTGGGTGTAGTGCTAAAAATGGTAACACAGGTGAGCAAAGCGAGACATGAAGGAACATAGGTAAGTAAAACAAGCCTCTACAGCTATGATGTTCCGGGGGTTGCATTTTAGGTGTACCTTGGTTCAATACATATAGCTACAATGCTCCATTTTGTCTAATTTGCGGGTACAAATGGTTGGACAGAATGAGAATGTTAGCAGCATATAGATACTCACTATCTATATGGTGCTAAAATTCTTATTCTGTTTAACCGTTGTACCCTCAAATTAGCCAAAATGGTGCATTGTAGCTATATGTATTGAACCAAGGTACGCCATTCCCCTTCCAAAAACAAAGTAAGGGATCACCATGCATGTGCATTCACGTGCATGAGATTTGCTTAAATGGATGATAGGAGAAGGAACATCTTCAAAATGATCAAATTACATCGGGTGTGCAGTTATCAAAGGTTTTGCATGTTTATTACATGTCATTATTGAAAAACAAGATGGTGAATCTGTTTGATCATTACTATAAATCAACAAGCATAATAATGACCACCTGAAATTCAAATAACTTGACTAATTTATTAATTTTCATTGCTTTTAAACTTGTTTATATTAATCAGGGCCGGTCCTAGATACTGACAACATGGGGGCCCCGGCATAGGGTATTCCAGTGGGGCCATTTGGCCCGAGCCTACAGTTTTGAAGGAGGGTTACTCCAGAAGCTTGTATATACCCATACATAAATCATATGTATTTAGCACTGAATACAAAAATACTTAATGAGCAGTTTGAGATGGAGGTGTTGGCTACATTTCTGATCTGGCCTGGGCCTATTACCAGCCCTTCCCCAGCCCTGGCAACACGGGCAGTTGTCTGAGCACCAGGTGCTAGGGAGTGCCTTTCATGTGTCTGAGACAATGAAAAAATAGGAAAATGAATAAATTAGACAGATTAAAAACAGTAAAAATGAGTAAATTCCCTGTTGGGAAGTCAGATTTATCAAAAATATCTGATGGTAAAATTCTTTCTGTTGTGGTGAAAGAAAGAGAAACAATTGGCAAAGGACATTCTCATGACTGACGACAAGCCTAGTCAGGCGTAACTAGTTTGGGAAGATAGAGTTCTCACATTAGCTGGGGTCTGGGAGGGAGGGTAAGTTGAGTGAGGTGAGGTTGCAAGTAAATGAATATATAAATACTCAATAGTAACCATCACATGCAGCATACTGTGTTGAGCATTATCAATTAAAAAATTGGAAAAAGGGGTGATCAATAAGTTACATTTATTACTAAAAAATTCTGAATTTTCAAAAAACAAACTAAGGAACTAATTTAGCATAAACTTACATTGTAAATCGACCCCCTAAAACCTATTATAGGGGGAATTTTTAAAAAACAAAAAAGTGTTTTTCGAGACGTATTGCGGAGTAAATGTTTAAATTTTCAGCCCTCTAGCTCTATTTGTACAGCCTGTACGTGTGATACATACATGCATAGTCAGACAGCCATACCAACTTAAAAACTGAAGAAACCTATGTTGACAGTTTTAGTGACAGTTTTGGTTGACGGTTTCTAATAAGATAATACTACACTTTTAAGGGCGCCGAAGTTCAGCGCTGGGAATTTAATCAATTCTTCCATAGCACATGGCCAACCTTTCCACACAATTTCATAAAAATTCATTGAGAACTCTTGGAGATATCGTTTTGACAAACAGACGGACAGGCAGACATGAATGATTACATATACCTCTTCCGACCTTGTTGACAGAGGTAAAAAAATGCCTTTCCTCGTTTTTTAAGCAGAAATAGCACATGGCCTACCTTTCTACAAAATTTCATAAAAATTCATTGAGAACTCTTAGAGATATCGTTTTTGACAAACAGACAGAGAGACGGATAGACAGACACAAGTGATTGCATATACCTCTTCAAAGTTTGTTGGCTGAGGTAAAAAATGCATTACTTCGTTTTAAGCAGAAATATCGCCTGACCAACCTATCTACAAAATTTCATAAAAATTCATTGAGAACTCTTGGAGATATCGTTTTGACAAACAGACGGACAGAGAGATAGACAGACAGACATGAGTGATTGTTAGCTGAGGTAAAAAATGCGTTTCCTCGTTTTCAGCAGAAATCAAAATGTGCTTGTGCAAAACACTGCATTCACTTTGAGTACATTAAAGATATGGAGCAATAAGGAATTTCTGCCTGAAACAAAATTAGAAAAAACAAAATGGAAGACATCAAGGCAAACAAATATAAAACGTAGAAATTCAGCCAAGAAAATAGAATAAAGCAATTTTCATTAGAATAAAAAAGAGATGAAAGAAAAGGAACAATTTAGCAACGAAGATCGATTTATTTTAATGATTATTTTATTCCTTTATTCATATATTTATTCCGATTTCAATTTCTTTTTCAAGCCCTTTTTATTAGAAACCATCAGCCAAAACTACCACCAAAACTGTCAACATAGGTTTCTCTCAGTTTTTAAGTTGGTTTGGCTAGCTATCTATGTATGTATGTATGTATGTATATGTATGTATATATGTAATCACGTGTACAAAACTGTCACCAGGATTGTCAACATAGGTTTCTTCAGTTTTTAAGTTGGTCTGGCTGGTTTTCTATGTATGTATGTATGTATATATATGTATGTATATATATAATCACGTGTACAAAACTGTCACCAGGACTGTCAACATAGGTTTCTTCAGTTTTTAAGTTGGTCTGGCTGGCTATGTATATATGTGTGTATGTACAAAACAGTCACCAGAACTGTCAATATAGGTTTCTTCAGTTTTTTAAGTTGGTCTGGCTGGCTATGTATGTATCATGCATACAAGCCTCACCAATGGAGCTAAAGGGCTGAAAATTTAAACATGTACTCCTTATTGTGTCTAGAAAAAACATTTTTTTGTTTTAAAAAAAAATTTTAGCGGGCATTCAATTTGCAATGTAAGTTTTCTCTCAGTTTTTAAGTTTGTCTTGCTGGCTAAGTATGTATGTATCACATGTACAAAACTGTCACTAGGACTATCAACATAGGTTTCTTCAGTTTTTAAGTTGGTCTGGCTGGCTGGCTCTCTATATAGCTAGAGGGCTGAAAATTTAAACATTTACTCCTTATTATATCTAGAAAATAACATTTTTTTTGTTTTTTGAAAAAAAACCCTAAATAGGTTTTTTTACAATGTAAGTTTGTCCTAAATTGATCCCTTAGTTTGTGGTCCGGCAACATTCACACATGTTATGTTTTAATTCAGACTTTTTTTTAGTAATCTTCCCAACAAAATGCGAGAGAAGTAACTCAATCATTGATCACCACTTTTCACCAATTCTTTAATTGATCACCCCAAACACGGCATGCTGCCAAAAGACGTTGGTCACATGACAGTTTCTATTGATTGACTAACCAGACCTATATATTTATTTATTTTTGGTCTTTCCATAGATTACTCAGACATTTCTCGAGAAATGACATATCAAAAGTAAGAGAAAGGAATTCCCCTTTACATTGTCTTCATGTAGTTTTCAACTTGAGACTTAAAAAAGAGAAGAAAAAACAGGCAAAAGTCTAACACAGTTCTGTTCAGGCCCTGCTTTTAAGGATATTTCTAAGAAAAATCAATAAAGATTTATTTTCTTTGTTAGGTTTTTGTTATTTTGGTTTGTAGAGTTTGTGTCTATTTTGAAAATCCATTTGCAATTAAATAAAATCCCTTCTACTTTCTGTTTGTTTGTTTATTTGTTCCCCTTCTTTTGCCTATTTTTGCACTGACTGCTCGGCTCCCTGTATAACTCAGATGCAGGATAAACTGGGAGATCTTACCTTAATGGACTGAATAACATCGTTACCACTGCTACTGTGATGAACATTGTCATCATTACCGTAACTATTCAATAGCATCTTCAACATTGTTGTTCTTACATTATCATTGCCTTCTGCATTAATTAACACTGTCTTCAGATTCTTTAGCCCACATAGGTAATTGCCAGTCTGATTAATAATATACATTGAGCATAGAAATGATTAATCATATTCTTTATAAATCATATCAGAAACCATCAACAAAAAACTGTCACCAAAACTGTTAATACAGGATTCTTCAGTTTTTAAATTGGTCTGGCTGGCTGGTTATGTATGTACATATATGTATGCATGTATGTACATATGTATGTATCATGTGTACAGGCTGCACCAAAGGAGTTAGAAGGCTGAAAATTTAAACATTTACTCCTTATTATGTCTAGAAGAAACAGTTTTTTGTCTTTTGAAACCCCCCACTAGATTGTTATTCCAGGGGTTCAATTTAGAATGTAAGTTTATGCTAAAATTCGGACTTTTTAGTGATCCAACTAAAGGTGAGAGAAGAAACTTATTCATTGATCACCCCCAACACGGTTTGCTGCCAAAAGCTGACAAAAGCTGACAAAAGCTGACAAAAGCTGTCAAAAACTGTTGGTAACATGGCAGTTTCTATTGAGTGACTAAGCAGACCTACATTTTAAGATACTTTATAGAGACCAGCCTGGTTGCTGCAGGGTCAAACCCCACTCCTACTTCTATTCCAACTGAAGATGATTACTGTAACTTTTGTATTGTATATAATAAATACATTTGTAAATATATAAGATTTGAAAGTTTGGCTTAGTAGGTAAGAGAGCTGCCTAGCAATCAGTAGGTTGTGATTTCAGATCACGGTAAGGAAATGTTTAAATTGGACCCTTAGTTTGTGTCCGGCAGTGCTCAAGCTTGTTTTTTTTTAAAACTTTGCCTTTTTTAGTTGTCACCGCCCAACAAAAGGCAAAAGTAGTAGCTTATTCATTCACCCCTTTTTCTAATTTTTTAACTGATCACCCTCAACCTGGCATGCTGCCAAAATACGTTGGTCACATGATGGTTTCTATTGAGTGACTAACTGGAACTGTGTTTTTATAAGAATATAATAATGTATATCATATCTGGCTTACGGCCAAATCACATTGGATATACCGGTTCTCGTGCGATCGCTGAAGTTAAGCAATGTTGAGCCAGGTCAGTACCTAGATGGGTGATACCAGATGTTATAAGCGAGAATGGTGAAGTGAGTGACACCACTTCAGGTGCTTGCTGCCTCAAAGTTTATTTCACATACCACAAGCCGAAACAAGGAAACCTTGTAATCTGTGGAGCGCTGGCAAGGATGGCTGAAGCCGTAGCCAGCATAAGGGCACTAGCTAGCTACATCATGTCTAATTAGTAATTGTTTGTAAATATGCTGTCATTCACTACAAACTTGAATTCTCATATACTTGTGAGTTTAACATAAAGATGAGAATAAAGTGACAATTTTTACTATTGTAAGTGGAATAAAACAATAAATAAACAGGTTTAGTTAGTCACTCAATAGAAACTGACACATGACCAACGTCTTTTGGTTGTGTTGGGGGTTGATCAATTAAAAAAATTAGTTAACGGGGTGATCAATGAATAAATTATTTCTCTCGTCTTTTATTGGGCAGTGATCACTAGAAAAGTCTGAATTTTAAAAAAAAGTGAAAACAGCTGGAAACAAACTAAGTGACTAATTTAGCATAAACTTACACTGTAAATTGAACCCCCAACCAAAATAATTATTTTTTGGGGGGGGCGGGATTTTAAAAAGAAAATCATCATCATCAGCTGCATCAACATCAGCAGCCGGTATAAGTTCACTGCTGGAGAAAGGCCTTTCCCATTTCCGTCCATGACAACCTATCGTGTGCTAACATCTGCCATGTCTTACCTGCAAACTTTTCTATCCCGTCCCTCTATCTTGTGTCTGGTCTTTTCCTACTGCATTTACTTTCCCTTGGGCACCAATCAGTTAGTCTTTTCCTCCATCTGTTCTCATTTGTTCTTGCTAGGTGACCAGCTCATATCCATTTTTGTTGCTTAATTATTTGTATAATATCCTTCACTCTAGTCCTCCCTCTGATCCATGTTGATCTTTTTCTATCTCTTAGAGTTATCACTAGCATTGCTCTTTCCATGGCTCTCTGTGCTATTCTGAGTTGGTTTTCAGCTCGTTTTGGTTAATTTCCATGTTTCACATCTGTATGTCATGGTTGGTATTATGCAACCATTGTATACTTTACGCTTTGTTGAAATCTTCAGCTCTCTTGCTCCATTGGTGCAGCCTGTTCACGTGATACATACATGGATAGATAGATAGATAGATAGATAGCCAGACAATCAGACCCACTTAAAAACTGTAGAAACCTATGTTGATGTTGACTATACTGATGTTGACAGTTTTGGTTGATGGTTTCTAATTATATAAAATAAATTGTGATATTGACAAATGAATGTTTTAGTATTTATTATTGCTATTGTAAGTAAAAGAAGAAGCTGTTAATAAAAATATTTCTCAATAAGTAAAAGAATCAATTCAAAAGATTAAACAGATACGTTGATGAAATTAAATTGAAAGACATAATTGTATTCATACCACTTCCATGATTAAAAGTTCACATTTTATAAATCTATTTCATAGAGCACATTCAAACCTTAAAAATGTCATTATCCTGTTAAGTATGACTCACTTTATATCCTCATCAGCCATTTGAATTGATCACCCCCAACACAGCCAAAAGACGTTGGTCACATGACAGTTTCTATTGAGTGACTCACCAGACCTGTCCATTTTACTTTTATTCCACTTCACCATCATCATCAGCAGCAGCCTTTCCCATCTCCTTCCATGCCCTAGGTAGGCTACTTTCCGGACAGACCCTGTAATATTAGTATTAGCTACATAACTGAGCCACATTTTGGCTGATTTATGCATCAAGTTACAGATAAATATTTAATTGAATCCTGTATATTAAACCTGAGTGCTAATCATCTTCATTGTATTTATTATCACTGTCCAATCATCATTGGTATAACTTTCATTAATCTTTCATATACAACATCATTATTACAGAGCACTTCAACACTAAGGTGAACAAGGTGTATTTCAGTTCAATGTGCAATGTAGTCTTACTTTATTGACTTCACTGCACAAACTTATTAAGATAACATTAATGAAAGTGTGTAAAGGCTGAAATGGCAATGATGATCATAAGTAGATAAACAATATCAAGATATTGCTATTGCAATAATAAACAGGTTTGATGAAACGGAATTTGTAAGTGATATTTACTGGCAGGGATGTCCCTAGGGTTCCTGGTACCCGGGTAAAGCTGAACTTTTGTTGCATTCTACCAGCTATACATTTACAGGAGAGAAAAGTCTGTGTAGGGAAACGAACCAGTTGGTCCATAAAGGAGAAAGGCTCTCCCACGTGGTCGAATATTAATTTCATAGAAAATGTGGGTTCCTTTTATTACCGTTGATAGCTTCGATGCAGGGTCGGTTCGCGGATCAATCAGGGTATTGAATTCTGTTTCATTGAAATTTTCCTAGTTACATTACTGAAGAACTGACAGTGTTGATAGGAGTTCAAATCAGGCCACATTCGCTTCTTCCTCCCGTTCTCTCCTGCACCCAACGGGTAAGGAGTGAAACCCCTAGCTGTTGACCTGTCGCTGCTGTCTGCCCAACTGATTAACTGACACACCCTTAAAAATACTCTGATTGGTCGATTGCGTTCTCTTTGTTCCCTCGGTCAGCTGTTTGACCTATTTTCTAGCCCTGAACCTGATATGGCGTTTTGGAGCAAGTACCAATACTATCACCCCAAAACATCATTCTTCTCTATCCTCCTTCCCCCAGCAAGTGAACACATGACACGAGTGTATTTCATTACACTTTGATACCCTTCAAAGTATAGTATTATCTATTTATTTATGCTGGATTAAGACCTTTACAGGCCTTAAGCACTGAAAAGATTATGGTGCACCCATATATATGTAATTCAAAATAAAAACAATACTAAACCATAAAATAATATTTTATCTTGTTAGTTTGTGTTATATTTATTTATGAAGTGTATACATTTTCATAGTATTCTTCAGTTACTTTGCCGGTAAGGTCTGCGGATCGGGCATGTTTTAAACTCTTCTCCTTTCTGATAACCTCTACTATTCTCTTTGTGTTTTCCTTTCTTTTTTCTCTTCTTGTTTTTGTTATTTATTAATTTGTTAAGTTCTGCATTTCTGTTTTCGTCCTCTTCAGTTTGTATCTTCATATTTCTCCTCTGTTTGATTAGTTTTAATGTTGCCTTAGAATATTTCCCTGTATTATTGTCTACATTTGTACTGCCTACCATCTCTGCTGCTTCTTTAATTATAAAATATCCTTTGCCAACAGTTTCTCCCAGTTTCAACTCAATAGAAAGTATTTAACTGTCAGATATTCCTGAAAAATCTGATTTCACGTCAGATAATTTCCTTATTCTGACTGTTCTTATTATGTTTAGTTTATTCATTTTCCCATTTTTCCATTTGTATTTGGAAAATCCTACTGTCTCAGACAGTAGATGTGTATTTTTTTATGAAAATCTTGGAGACTGAATAATTTATGTACAAGTGGTTTGGGTAGAAGAGGTATTATCAGGTTCATAAAATGCTGCATAAAGAAAACAGTTAGCCACAAAATAGATTAACAAGCAACTTTCCTGTGTGGACAGTTCACATTGAACAGACTGAGTTTTACAGTTGGCCATAAAGAGATCTAATCAAGAACAAATACGAAATAGAGATGTCAAAGAAATTTTAAGTTTTCTGCTTCCGAGAGAAACAAGGTAGCTTAAGTGAACCTCTTAGAAGCAATGAACCGGACTTGTTGGTGACTTATAAATAAACTTGTGACTTATGTTCAAATTTAGCTCACAGCGAGAACTAATTTAACTATTAGTAGTTCTTTGATCTTCTTTGTAGCTGATAAGAGATTCTGAACACATCTCATAGAACCATCATTTAGAACAGTGTATCTCTTCTTTAATCTTAAGAGATGTTCTCAATTCGATTTGCTATTGGGAATCCAAGTCTGTGAGCTGAATTTCAACCAATGCTTAAATCCATTCATGGTTCGTTTTTTAAGTTTATTCCTACTATGAATGCACACTTACATATGACCAGTGTATTGTGAATTATAATTTATCTGATAATATTAGATTATAATGACAATTCAGAAGACTCTGTTGTGTACAAATGGGATTTTTTAGTTTATTTTGATGTTTTGCCAGTTCATTCTGGCTTCTTCAGAAAATTTGATGGAGTTAAAAGAAGTTGTCTGCCATACACAATCCACGGCTGGTTGTGGGAGGGTTTAGTGATTAATAATTAAATAAAGTGGACATTAAATGTTTTAAATAATAGAGATTTGGATGATATATCATATTAAACATTTGAAAAATAAACACAGCTATTAAGATATATCATTCAAATCTCTATTATTTAAAATATTTAATGTCCACCTAATTTAATTATAGATCTCTAAACCCACCCACAACCAGACATGGACTGTGTGTGGCAGACAACATTTTGTATCTCCATGAATTTTTCTGAAGAAGCCAGAATGAACTGTCGAAACGTCAAAATTAACTAAAAAATCTCATTTGTACACAACAATTACATATATATTTTCTATAGTTTTGAGAAGGGTCAATAATATTCAAATGGTTCTTCTGACGATTGAACTAATCTGGACTTCCTCAGCCGAAACGTGTTTACAACACAAATAACAAGAAGGAGTT
>VCCN01004376.1:6549671-6564146 GCA_006491835.1 Architeuthis dux
GGACTTATAATGGCTGATGATGATGATGGTGATGACTTTTTTATTGTGTGAAATTTAGTAACAATGCAATTACCTCATCGTATTTATACCTCACAATGTTAATGAGTTAAGGAGTAGTTACTATGAAATCTTCAGTAAAATTAGTAATTAATAGCATTGTGCAAGTAGAAATGTATTAGTTAAGCCTTAACACAACTCACTTTTTGCTCTTCACACCCAGATTCCAAATTGCCTCAAAATATATTCAAATAGCCCCCTTGTGGGTCATGCGCCCCACATTCAGAATCACTGCTCTAGCCATTCATAGTTTCTTAAATTTTAAATTGATTCTGCCATTTTGCATCCACTGTATTTCTGCTCAACTGATCTGTCTAAGCCTTCCACACTTGAGTAAGAAGAGCAAGTGAAAAATTGTTTTAAATTTCCTTCGGCTGCCGACAAATCTTAGTGGCAGGAAGCCAAGGAGATTTATGGATATTCAATCGCGTAGTGTCTGAGCGTAACCAGAATGGCAACTTGATGGCTCTGTGCACGCTTGGCTGCCAGTGGTCTCCACGGGTGTGTGAACATGCAGGGACAACACCCCTTTGTCATCACTGACAAGAAAAGTTGAGCAGTGTTCAATTAAAATGGATCTGCTCATAGTAAATTCAGCATATAAGTAAGCTGGAAATATTTACTCAGGTACGTAACTGCCACAGATCAACTGTTGCCTGAAGTTCTAAGATGAAGTATTTTCATTATTCTACATTGAATTCTGAATGGTATCTTCATCTTTGTTGTTTTAATTACAACATTTCAGCCAGGTCTGCCCCAATTGTTTATGAAGAAGCAGAATTTGATTTTGAGGGTCCTCCATCACATTGGCCCTGCAAATACTATTGTCTCTTGGGGGCCCTCTGGTGGCCATGGGGCCCTAAGCAGCAGCTTAGTTGGCTTATGCCTCGAGGCAGCTCTGATTTCAGCAGATATATTCTTTGGCCTTTTTCTGGTGCAGCTTGCATCCAGCCATTTTTAGATGCCACTCTACACATTAATCAGACCATCATCTTCATTTTGTTGTTTTTATCATAATATTTCAGACAAATATGTTCCTCAGGCAGTGGAATCCATATACTCTGGTCCAGCGGAAAGAGCAGAGGCGGCATCACAAGGATGAATTAACAAAAGGAGAATTAACTAACGCAAGATATTCCCTAGCATGGACAGTAGAATAAGAACAATCAACCATTATTGATTGAATAAAGGTTTTAGTTCAACATTCTGAGAATGTTACTGCATAAAACAGCACCTGGAGAAAGCTGGAGGGTACAATGTTTGAAAGGATGTGACTATAAAAATCAAGATGAGGACATCAGTTCGAATAAATCAGTGTATAACAATGATAATTCTCATCTCAAAAATTTAGACAAAAATTCGAACAACTCAAGACTATTACTGCTATGGTTATTTACTGAGCACTGACTTTGAAGCTGACTTTGGCAGCCTTAAAGCTCAATATCTAGTCACCTCCTATTTATAGAATCTATGTTATAATTATTTGCTTACTCCTCTAATTTTCTTATAAAGAACTTTAATTGACAGTTAATAAACTGGAGTTGCCTCCCTTGGAAGACATTAATTTTGTCAATTTATACTTAATAATTTTAATTACTTAAAATTCTCCAATTAGTGCATTTTGATGGTATTGCGCTACAATATGTCATTTTTCTGTGTTATGGTAATAAACCAACATATCCATGCACCCAAACACGTACATACAGAAATTAGATCATTATAATATAGGTAATTTAGTCTGGCACCTATTATTAGTTAATTGATCCATGATATGATCTTGCTGACCGATATGGTAGGCACTCTAATTAACCAAATCACCCTTCGGCATAGAGGCTCATGTGTTCGATTCTCACCAGGAACTTATTCTTTATTCTGCGCTGTTAATTTATTTACTCACTGCCGAAGGGAAACTGGCCTGAGTTTAATTGCAATAAAATGCAATAAAAATGAGATGAAGGTAAATAGTAGCAACACATTAGTAATAATGAATACTGAATACTCAGCACCATTCCAGAAAGATTGATACAGAGTGTTGAACAAATGAACACAGATAAGTAATTTAGTGAGAAAAGAAATTCTCAAATTCTATAAAACAACCTCATCTCAATTAAGTGTATAGACATTGTATATTAGCTGAGCTGTAGTCTTATTCATATCATTTACACCGACTGTCTTCTGGTATATTATTCTCTGAAACATATTCATCATTTTCATCTGATATTCTAATTTTCTAATGTCTCTAAGCAATAATTGGTTATTAGAGATACTTTCATATTGAAGATCTTGGATTCCGTCCAAGTGGTTCATTGTCAAGCTCTTAGTTTTTGTGTTCGTTCAATTTAATAAAAGTAAGCTTTAATTTATGAATACATAAATATGTAAATGTATTTTTAGTAGACAGAACATAAAATCTCCATTACTATATTTTATTTATACATACAAATACATGGTAGATATGATTAGACAATGTGGAAAAGAAAGATTGAGAAAAGCGTGTTATATCTCAAAACATATAAAAGCCCAGCCATAGACACTCATCCTCACCCCATCTAGACAACACACCAAGAGCAATAAATCAGAACCATTTAAAACCCAGAGAAGATAGCCACTATCTAAATACCCCACCGCCACCCACTTCAAAACCCATACACTGACCCTTTCGAAAAGAAAAAAAGGAACTCCCCATTTAACAAACCAGGTTATCTAGGCATACAAAACACATCTCAGTTCATTCACACTACTACATGATAATAAACATGTTTGAGATGTAACACGCTTTTCTCAATCTTCTTTTCCCCTTTGTCTAATCATATCTACCATTCTGTCGGATTCCCTCCCATCCAAACAACAAACATACAAATACATCTAAAATAAATATGTTCTAATTATGAAGTAAATATAATAGGATGCCTAAAAGTTTTCTTAACACCTATTTATTTTGCTAAAATATTTTTATTTTCTGTTTCACTTGATGATACAGTTGGAATTGTGTATTCATCTCTCTGACTCCATATTCTAATGCTCACTATTTTAGATATTTTAACAATCTTTAGGGCTATTAAAATACAGTAGCAGACTATTTATCCAGCAAGCTATTTTATTGGAGACCAAGGATTAATATATACTTAAAATATAAAATAAACAATGAAAAGTAAAGAATGAAATTGTATAAAACAAATTAATAAACTTCTAAAGCAGGGTCTGTTTGATCTTCATTAATCTGCTTAAAATTCTTAAAATATAGGATACAAAATATAAAATATACACTGAAAAGTAAACAAAGAAAAGTAAAGAATGAAACTGTTTATAATATATACAAATTAATCCACTTTTAAAACAGGATCTGTTTAATTAATATTGATCGATTAATATTCATCTGAAGACAATTCAACCATGCCATGATAATTGAAACAAAGAGTGGCCAAGCAGCAATCTACTATGAACGCTGCCAGACTCAAAAATGGCCAGTTTAAAAAATAGCCAGATTCAAAAATAGCCAGATTCAAAAATAGCCAGATTCAAAAATAGCCAGTTTAAAAAATAGCCAGTTTAAAAATAGCCAGTTTAAAAAATAGCCAGATTCAAAAATAGCCAGTTTAAAAAATAGCCAGTTTAAAAAATAGCCAGATTCAAAAATAGCCAGTTTAAAAAATAGTCAGTTTAAAAAATAGCCAGATTCAAAAATAGCCAGTTTAAAAAATAGCCAGTTTAAAAAATAGCTGGTTTTCTTGTCATTCTGGTTTTCTGGTAGCCGATAAATGGTTTTGGTACTGTATTAAAAATCACAATATTATAGATGCAAATAAATTATCTCATGGTTGCATATTTCCCACTGGCTGCTGTGGTTTGTGTTCAAGCCAAAGTAAAAAAAAACATTTTGAATGCTGATTTTCAAGGTAGGTAGAGCAACATTGTGATCCTAGGCAGAGTGCACAGATTCTAAGATTCTCGGCAGAAGCTACTAAGATTCTAGGCAGAGGAGTTCTTATCCACTTCTGCTAGGGTGCGCTGTTTTACGTTCTGGTGAACAAGTAGCCATTTTATTATTGTCATTAGTAGATAAAGGGAGCTCAAGAAGCTATGTGTGTGTATCATGACCATGGTCATTATTTGAATAAAGGACCTGTAAGTACGTAATCTTTTGTTGCATTTTTAATCTGTTAATATCTGTCATTAAACCAAGCTTACAGTTACAATCCATATATAAATAATTCCATCCTTTTTTACCCAAATTACTGATGACTCTTGTTTTTTAACTGAATGTTGATTACCTTGAGGTATGTAAGAGTTACCTTAATCTATTATATCATATCATCATGTACGTTATCCCCAGTGCTGTGGGAATGTGTGGAAATGGAATTCCCTTACTTTATTTGGGAAGGGAAACAGTGTTCTCTCATTATCTATAAACTACTAAAATTCTCTACTTGAACAATTCACAGATAAGAAAAATTAGACTGTATATATACAAATACTCATCTGATACAGCTTCAAAACATCACTGAAATTGGTTAAATTTCAAAATTTCCTCAGGGGGCTTAAAGCACACACTCCCATCCCACAAACCACACAGCTGTAGAGGTTTGCTTTCCTCACCGGATCAAGCTTGCTAGAGCAGGCAGCCCTGCGTCCCCTCACTTCTGTTTTCACTACAACACTGGTTATCCTACTTTCTATTCTGGTTGCTTTTAGAAACACACTTACCAAGGCCCAATATTCCAGGGTAGCCTATATCAATCTGCTTAGACTAAAGTTGGCCGTATGTCAATTCATGTTAATTGAAGTAGGAGCAAATTTTATGGTTGCTTAAGGATACAAGGCCACCACTAGATTCCGTTGATTATAAGATTAACAGCTTACTTGTGATAATCACTGAGGTAGCACAAAGCAGTAGTTTTCAGGCTTCTGTAGTTTACCAGAATGAGGAAATAGCCCAGTTGATTGGGTCTTGGGACAGCAATGTATAAAACCAAGAGTTCAATCAACAGTAATTTCAATTCGTGGAACAAACACATCACTCTGCCAAAGCCATTATCACAAAAACCTGAATGAAAATCAGTTCATATATAGCTACGATGTAGGGAGGATAATTGTAAAAAAGAGTCCTGTATCCACCCCAAAATTAAAACAGTTCTTCCTTAGCCCATGGCTCACCATTTCACAAAGTTTCATAGAAATTCATTGAGAACTTTTGGAGATATTGTGTGGACAAACATGTGTGAATACATAAATGTATTAAAAAAAATGAAAATGATCCACCAGTCCTGGATCCAACCCCAAATTTGAACAATTCTTCCTTAGCCCATGTGTTAAGTAAGTATCTTGAGTTATTCCCCTTAGGCAGGAGAGTGCTTATCGACTTCCGGTAAGGCGCCACTGTTTATGTCCTTGTGGCAGGGAAGCCATATTATTGGTTTTAGGAGATTGAGAAGATGCACGTTGTGTTGAGTGTGGTCATTGTAAATATGTATGAATAAAATGGATCTGTGTGAGTACGTCTTTTGTTGCATTTTAAATCTGTTAAGATCTGTCATAATAATCCTTATACAATGAATAAGATTTTTTTTACTAATAAGAAAACCAAGAACTTTATAGATTAGGAAATAGTTTTGCTATTTTTAGATGCGCTAAGCTTCTCCAGCAGCGATAGTCATCACTGACAAGTTGACATATCGAACGTAAGTTTTTAATGACGTAGTAAAAGAATATTAGTTTGTCCTTTTTTAAAATCAATTCTCAAAATCAAACTGTGACGTAAAGTTGCATTCATTTTTTAAGAAGAACCTAAGAAATTATCGTTGTGTATTTTTTTAACATTTAACTGAACTTGTATTCAAATAGCACATCTATACTCTGACTATTGTTTCTTTCTTTTTTCCTTGTCTTTTTCAAGTCCACTAAATTGTTGTTTATTTTTTGCCCTCCAGCAAAAGACCAACAAGAAATATTTAATGGTGTTTTCGAACTAGAATTCTCATCTTGTTTCGATTGTTACATTTAATACGGTTAATAGGTTCTTCGACCTGCTCCAGGTGCATGTCGCATCTGCTAAACTTCACGTTAGAAGAAAAATGCTCTTACTGACTGAAGAGATAGATATTTGTTTGGCACTTTAAAAACAAACCTGAAAGTCGGACCATAGATGCGCTAGTCCTATCCATGTGTGAAGATGCAGTGTTGCCAACTTTGTTTTCAAGTTTACATCTAAAATTGATCCATAAAACGTCTTCAAACATCTAGAAACATCTAGATTCTCCAGATATGCATAAATGATAGAACGTCTTCAAACATCTAGAAACATCTAGATTCTCCAGAGTCTAGGAAATATATTACATATTATTAATAAATTAAATGTTACTTTTATTAAAATATTATTTAATTTATTAACAATATTACTTATTTTATTACAATTATTAGCATTTTTTTTTTAGAAAATCTTTTATTCATTATTCAGTGTCTATTATTTTAACATCATTCCAGAGTGGGTGGTGCGGGATGTTTTCCTTCTGTACAGGCTCTGCTTAGCCTGAATTTGATGTTTCACTTTAAATAATGTAGTGTTCTATTTGAAGAGATGTAAAGGAGAAAAAGAAAAGATTGAAAAAGTACTAATCAATTTTTAAAGAACACATAGTATACGCCTCAGGAAAGACGAAAACTGTATCTTTTCATAATGTGTTAAAAACAACAAAGTTGAAGACAATAGTCTGATATATAACAGAATTATAAAAAATACTTCACCAAGTGATCGATTGACTATTAGGCTGAGAGCAAAAAAATGGCTTAATTGAATGTACAAAAAATGGTTTAATTGAGTGTACAAAAATGGTTTAATTGAGTGTACAAAAAATGGATTAATTGAGTGTACAAAAAATGGTTTAATTGAGTTTACAAAAAATGTTTTAATTGAGTGTACACAAATGTTTTATTTGAATGTACAAAAAATGGTTTAATTGAATGTACAAAAAATGGTTTAATTGAGTGTACAAAAAATGGTTTAATTGAGTGTACATATGAGTATTTTGGATGATATTTCAATATTTTTGGCATATTACAAATTCCATTTTGTTTTCTAAATTAGCCTCTAAACCTATAAACAAGTAATGCTTTTAGGACTTTGTACTGCATCATGTAGTACATTCAAGAGCAATTGGATACACTTTTTTTCAGTACCCAGGCTTCACAGCCAAGGTCTATAGAATCTTAGAGATATAAATAAAGCTTATTATAGACTTTATATATCTATGGTAGAATGGAAAGCAATCAAAATGTATGCCTGAAAATTTCATTTAAATAAATGTTTACACTGTTCTATAATCAATTAACATATTATTTAATTCAAGTACAGTAAAAAAATTCAAAATATAAATAATATAAATGAACTCTACTGACTTTTAAGAAATCAGATGAAAATTAAAATCATTGATGTTCTTTGTAAAACCTGCAATGTGGTGTTAGGTGTATGTTGCAATGTATTGTTGTGTGTATTTTGCAAGACTAGAGTACATTGCACTAGCGGGGGGCCTTATAATATTGCAAAGCCCAATTAGGAGCGATTGGTCCAATTGGCTTAAAGCCGGCCCTGAGTACATTATACATAATACAATGATATAAGTTATCCAACGTAATTATCGTCACTTCATTCTATTCAATGAAGTGTGGGGCAAGAGGTCAGAGAGGGAGATTACTAAAGTTTAGCCCCGGGGCAGATAATCCATCACTGATTTCACCTCAGAATTTCTGAAAACAACAAAGATGAAGACAGTAGTCCAAAGGATAAACAAGTAATAGACATTCAAATAGTTCTTCGGACGATTGAAATCCTTCTTGTTGTCTGTGTTATTAACACAATATTTTGGCCAATCCATTCTTTGGCCTTCTTCAGGTGTAATATCTGAATGTCATGGGGTAAACAGAAGTTTTTTACTACAGTGGAGGCAACGTTTATAACATAGGATTCAAGTGTTGTCTGTTTTTTTTATCCTTGCCTTGTCAGATTTGGACTACCATACCTTGTCCCTGTTGAGTAATGGAAGCCACATCAGGTTGAACTCTGCACTTGTTTGACAAATACATTCAGTTGACATGTTAATGTGTGCTGCCTCTTTGATTTTTCTCTGTTTCCAACAGCGTTCTCTGTCAATACTCCAGACTTCCTCCCAGAGAGGAAAGTGATCACCTTTCTCCCTCCAGATATGTTCAGCCATTCCATATTTTTCTAACACGCCCTTGATTATGGCTTTTCTGTGCTCCTCTAGCCTGACTGAGGGGATAATAAATAATTGTAACTCAGAAAGAAATCTTGTCTCTCTACATTATTATCAAAGAAATCCATCATCCAAGTGTTAATCTCATATCAACTTCTAAAACTGTTCCCTTTGAGATAATATATAATAGATCTCTCTTTGAACAAAAAGTTTTAAACAAATTTATTCATTTTTTTCTTTTTTACCGGATTTATTTTCCAACCTTTTCTTTTCTTCCAATTAACAACCCAGAAGTTGGGGAATCTATTTTTTTTTTTGTTTTGGTTTAAGTTTATTTTAGCCTTCATTTGTTTTGTTTGTTTATAAAATAACAAAGAAGAGGATTGAGCCCCATTGAAGTCTTTGAAGTCAAAAATCAAAATGGCCATTTCCAATATAATCTTTCCTTGAAAATAGAAATCTACCAACTTTAATGCAGAATTAGTTTGCATTTTATTCATCATCTTGGCAAATTTCTGGTCTAATGGCTGTCTGAATGTTAGCTGTTAGTTCTTTTTAATGGTCTGTAACAAAATAGATGAAATCATTTCATCTGATCTTTTCACGGATGGCTACCAAATGTAGCTGACAGCTCTTCAGTACCGACAATTATGGAATGAACGCAAAATTCACCTTGTACTAAGTTACTAACTGATTGATAGAAACAATTTTGGACTAAGTCATTACTTTTTACTGTGTAGGAGGGTCTTGGTGGTCTGGATATCCCCCACATCCCTGGTCGGGCAAAGCACAGTTAAAAGTTTCTTAAATATGGAGATAAAGAAATTTTATAAATAAAAATCCCAACTGGCTAAATGATTAATGGCACGAGAATGGGATGAGCAAGCCGAGTTCAAACTCTGTCTGAAGCAGTTTGTGTTCACTTTGGACTAATGCCCTTGGGAAAGGCATGTATCCATTTCCACCCCACTGGACCAGCATTGCAGGGTAAGGCCCACCACCCCCATGTCTTACGACCTTACAACTGACCTTTTTTTTTTCCTATTAAAATATTCTGATGATGGTAGATTTCCATTTATTTCTACAGATATTGTGCCAATAATCATGACCAGCACTGTATATCCAAACATTCAAAAAAGTGGACGTTCCTGGTCAAAATCATAGTTGTCAATACATGTAAATAATATAGCGACAGTGGCTACATCATAGTTGAAAATTGCTAAAATGCCATAGATGCAGGGTAAAAAAATCAAGAGTTATAGTGAACAAAAAGACATGAAAAAAATGGCATTTCAACATTTCATTTATGGCTGTAATAGCAATATAAAAAAATGTATGCACGTGGTTGAAGAACAGGAAAAAGCAGTACATGACACTATGTTAGAAAATGTTAAAATATGAAAGACTTGTTGCTGCTTGATCCTTTTCGAGTGTGTGTTAGCTGGAGTTGCAAGCTGACCAACATGGAAGCTTTGGTACTCACACATGTGCGTGTGTGTAGCTGGGTGTTTGTGTTTGTGTTGTCGGTGGTTGGAGCAGCTGATATATGTGGAAGTGTGGGTGAAGTGACACCCAATAATTAATTTAGACACCTCATAGACAGAGAGTCTGTCTTTTGGTCAGCCAAACTTGAACCCCTGCTGAGAAGATGTGCCTTTATCATTGTTAGTTTTGGGACTGACAGCCCTAACCACCATTTGATGTATGGATTCCTTTTAGCTTGGGAAAAAGGACACTGGAAGCTGGAAGAGTGTCACGTGATATTGTGTAGCCAATTAAAACAGTTTTTGTCGGCTAATGAGTTTTTCTAAGATTTTAAGTATTAAAGAGTTGCCATCAGCCAAAAATGTTTTGGTTGCGGTTAAATGGACCATAGCTAAATGGGAGAAGGAGAGAGGGAGATACTCTCTGACTGTAAGGGATAGAGAAAGGAAAGGTCAAATAGATTTGTCAATGTGATATAAAGTAAATAAAGACAATTCTTCTTCACCGAAATGTTTGTCTCCGATTAAATTATTCACAAGAGCATATGCATGGAAGGTGACATTCTCTCTACAGCAACCACTATGCAGCGATGACCAAGCACCAAGGTATGCACACTTTCATCTCCTCTGGACTGTTTTCTCTTCTTTCTCTCCTTTCACTTTTTGGGTTTCCCAACTCAACTATTTTCGTGTGACATGTTGGACTTTGCTTCTGCTGTTCTCTGTTCTCTGCTTGCCGTACGAAATGCAACAAACTTTTTGATTGAGCCTGCACCTGTACATCTCTAATGTACTTGGCTATGCTACAACTATATTCTAGCCCTAAAACTACTAAGTCGACAAGTGCTAAGTCAAAACATCCAATGAAGAAAAGGTCCAATGAACAAAACGTCCAGTGCAAAAGCACATCCCTCTAGCATGTGTATGTATGTTGTGTATGTGTGTGTGTGACCTTTTTACTTTGGATGTTTTTGCATTGGACATTTTTGCATTGGAAGTTTTTGCATTGGACATTTTTGCATTGGACATTTTTGCATTGGAAGTTTTTGCATTGGACATTTTTGCATTGGACATTTTTGCATTGGACATTTTTGCATTGGAGTTTTTGCATTGGACATTTTGACCTGTAACCAGTTGACAACACTGTCCAGTGTCCTCTCCTCTCCTCTCCACTATCTCATCATTACAGTTTCATGTTTTTTTTCCACGGAGAGAATGATGGAAGCTGAAATTCTGGACTTTTGAAGAATTTTAAAAAATTATTCTGGATGAAGATTTTGAGACTTGAATGGGGGACATGTTCAGGTAAATACAAACATATGACAACCCTATAATGGCTGTCTGTCTCTACATTTCCTCTGTCAAAACTAAACAGTTGAGAAAATGCTATTATGGTTAGGGAGATAAAAAGAAAAACAGAACCTACCAGTAGAAAAAGACACAGAAAAAAGGTAAGATAGTATGAAAAGTAAAAGAAGAATTTTAGGGGGTTAGAGAGAGACACTAAAAGAGATGGGCAGATAGCAAGACTCTAAAAGTGAAGAGATAGAAGGGAGATAACTCCCTGTATGAATGATTAATGGAGAATTGTTATGATAAGAAAATGAAATGCAAAAAGTCAAAAGTTAAAAAGAGAAAAACAAGTTTAGTTAGTCACTCAATAGAAACCGTCAAGTGACCAACATATTTTGGCAGCATTCTTTGTTGGAGGTGATCAGTGAAAAAATTGGAAAAAGGGGTGGTCAATGATTAATTTACTTCTCTTTTGTTGGGTAGAGATCAATAAAAAAAGTCTGAATTTTCAAAAAGAAAAGCGTGAATGCTGCTGGACACAAACTAAGCGATCAGTTTAGCATGAACTTACATTACAAATTTAACTACCTACTAAAAACCTATTATGGGGAGAATTTCCAAAAAGCAAAAAAAATCGTTTTTTATCAGACATTATAAGGAGTAAATATTCAGCTTTCAGCCTTCTAGCTCCATTGGTATGGCCTGTACGTGTGATGCATACATAGCCAGTCAGTCAGCCAGACATCCAGCCAGACTAACTTGAAAACGGAAGAAACCTTTAACAGTATTGGTGATAGTTTTGTTGATGGTTTCTAATTATGGAACAACACACACAAGGAAAAAAACATTTTGGTGTTTAAGGGAAAAAATACTGATAAAAGAAGACTCCACTGAGACAAAGAAAAAAAGGGGAGAAAATGAGAAAACAAAAATAATTCTCAGTTGTGCCAATGAAGGAATGGATTAAAGAAATATGATTCTTAATCATGGAACAGAAAGAATTTAAAAAAAAAACACTGCCACCTATATATGCTGTGTTGGGGATGATCAATTAAAAAGTTTGAAAAAAGGGTTATCAATGAATAAGTTACATCTCTCGGTTTTTGTTTCGCTATGATCACTAAAAATAGATCTGAATTTTCAAAAACAAGCGGGCACAAACTAGTGACCAATTTAGCATAAAATTATATTGCATATTGAACCCCCTTCTAAAAACCTATTTAGGGGTTGGGGGATTTTCAAAAAACACAAAGGACAAAATATTTATCAGTTTGAATAAAAATGCACACAATTACAAAAGCAAGAGTTCTATGAAATAATGAAACAACAAAGATCTAGCATTCCAAGGGAATCACTACCACCCATATATGCTGTGTTGGGGATGATCAATTAAAAAGTTTGTAAAAGGGGTGAACAATGAATAAGTTACTTCTCTTGGCTTTTTTGGGGCAATGATCATTAAGAATGTCTCAACTTTCAAAAAACAAGCATTAACATTGCTGGACACAAACTAAGGGACCAATTTATCATAAACTTACATTGAAAATTGAACGCCCCCTCTAAAAATCAATTTAGGGGGAATTTTCAAAAGATAAAAAACAACATGTTTCCTACTCATTGTGGGGAGAGTATGTGCAAAATTTCAAGTTTCTACTATGAACAGTTAGGGCTGGATGAAGTCCGGATACATAGATACATAGTTATATATAAATGTCAGAACAGGTTAATAACCTAAACCCAGCAATAAACCAGTGTTGCATGTAACAGTGATTAAAAAGCATGCATGGATAGCTATTGATACAATGCAGGTATTTCAGATTTTACAAGTATATGAATGTATTGACTGTTACTGGGTGTGAAGATTGTGTTGCATCAATCTTTCAAGTTTGGAGAATATGCTTGTCTTGAAAATCAGCATTTGAAATATTGTTTTTTTTTTAAATCTGCACTGAAGGTATGGGTGGCCTAATGGTTAATAGCATGGAAAATGGAATCAACAAACTGAGTTCAGAATCGTGCTAATGCCATTGGGAGAGGCATGAATTCACTCCTCCCCAGCTATGTGTAAATTGCTGGTCAGTAGGTTTTCTAGCCTTGGTCATCCCCAGCTATGAGTAAATAATGGGGTAGAGTAGGTGCTTTAGCCTTGGTTGGCAACCAATCTAAGGTACAAACAACTATTCCAAACTAGGAGTGGAGCTCGCAAGGTAGACTTCTAATAGGTCAGGTTGGAGATTATTCCTTGCTGCTGGTACCATGTAAGACAGTACGACCTTTGCATGTTACTTGGAGACGAGATTTGCACTGCTAAGTAATTCCCATTGCCCTGAGAAAAGCCTTGAAGGGAAAGTACTCAGTATGGCACCTCAAAGATTTACTAGGTGATGGGTTGAAGTGGAACTGGTATTTGCCTCAAACACCAATTGAAACGTACAAATGTGTACTAAGAAACTATCTCAATGCCCGAACAGGCCCATTAGATAGATATACAGATTTGTACCATGTAGTCATCACAAATTTTATAAATACATCAATATAATGCTGTTGTCAACTGGAAGATTGTTTGTTCTACTTTTTTACCGTTCTTGAAAAGCAGCATTTAAAATGCTGGCTCTTACCTGGGCTTGAACCCGAACTACAAAAGGAAACAGCTATCTCAGCTACCAAGCCATACCCAGTGATTGATAAATAGATAGGTAGATTCTACATGTTTTCACGTTGAAAAATATGGGGGGAAAAGAAAAAGAGAAAAAATGAAGTAGAATGAACAAAAAAGAAAGAAAAAAGAAGTAGAATGAACAAGAATGGAAGAAAGAAAGAAAGATTGGAAACAAGAATGAAAGAAGCAGAGTGAGTAAGAAAGTAAGAAAGAAAGAAAGAAAGAAAGAAAGAAAAAAAGAAGGATTGAAAAAAAAAGAAAGGAGCAGAGTGAACAAGATTGGAAACAAGAAAGTAAGAATGAAAGAATGAAAGAAAGAAAGAAAGGAAGGAAGAAATGAAAAAATAAAAATGAAAATAAGAAAGAAAGAAAAATAGATTTAATGGTGATGGAATAGATCAAGAGAAAAAGAAAATTCTTTGAATGAAAACAAAGAAAAGAATTCAGGAAAGCAAAGAAGAACAAAAGTAGTGAGAATGTTACAAATGAAGAAATACAAAGAGAGAAATTTGCATGATAGAGAACAGGAGAAAGAAGATTTGTATATATAAAAAGAATAAAATATATAAATAACAGAAAAAGGAACGATGCAGCAAACCAAAAAAGTCTAGTTAGTCACTCAATAGTAACCGTCATGTGACCAATGTCTTTCGGCAGCATGCTATGTTGGGGTAAATCAATTAAAAATTGGAAAAAGGGGTGATCAATGAATAAGTTACTTCCCTCATTTTTTATTGAGCAGTGATCACTAAAAAAGACTGAATTTTCAAAAAAA
>VCCN01004376.1:6576189-6586260 GCA_006491835.1 Architeuthis dux
ATCGCTAGTATCTATTGGTTTAGTTTGTTGTATGTTTATTTAAGAATACTATGAAAACCTATACGGCATCGGTGTTAGCGATTGATAAATGGGTGGTCTAGATCATATAAATAAATAAAGAAACGAGCGTTCACCCTGGAAGCACGCTATATGTGGTCCTGCTCTTAACCACTGAGCTAACAGCGCCCTTACTAAATTTTTTCATTGTGTGAAATTTAGTAACAATGCAATTACCTCATTGTATTTATACCTCACTAAGTTAATGGGTTATGTATTAGTTACTATGGAATCTATAGTAAAATTGGTAATTAATAGTATTGTGAAATTAGGAATTAATCTGTTCAGTCTTAACACGACTCAGTTTTGAGCCATGGAACACTTTCTGCTTTTCACACCCAGATTCCAAATTGCACCCTAATATATTCAAATAGCCCCCAGAATCATTGA
Source organism: Architeuthis dux (assembly GCA_006491835.1). Classification (NCBI taxonomy): domain Eukaryota; kingdom Metazoa; phylum Mollusca; class Cephalopoda; order Oegopsida; family Architeuthidae; genus Architeuthis; species Architeuthis dux. The sequence continues at coordinate 6,576,637 of VCCN01004376.1, forward strand.
TATACACCATGAATTTGGGAAAATTTATTAATTCCTTTGAACCAGCGATAAAGAAAACCATTAAAAAACTGGAGAAAGTCACAAAAAAATTGACGGACAAAAAATGTCGATAATATTCAATAAACCCTGTATAACAGAAAGATATATATATTCCATGTTGAAACAAGTTATAGTAGGAGCTGACAATATTTGTTTCACTACTCTAGTAGCTCTTCAGGTCAGAATATTAGCTCTAAATTATAGTGTTAATTACAATTTTTCATATGTCGAGCACTAGAATTAAATATTTTCAACAACATAAAAGGTCATAAAGATAGAAGGTGAGATTCTAGATGATACATCTACCTAGTTCAGGTAACAAAGCTAGAGAAAGACCATGACTGCGAAATAAAACGATGCATAGCGATAGGCTGGAAAGCATTTGGTATGGATAGAGACATTCTGAAGAGCACCTTGCCTATGTGCCTAAAGCGTAAAGTATACAATGGCTGCATAATACCAGCCATGTCATACGGATGCAAAACATGGAAATTAACCAAACGAGCTGAAAACCAACTCAGAATAGCATCCATGGAAAGAGCAATGCTAAGGATAACTCTAAGAGATAGAAAAAGATCAACATGGATTAGAGAAAGGACTAGAGTGAAGGATATTATACAACTAATTAAGCAGCAAAAATGGAGATGGGCTGGCCACCTAGCAAGAAGAGATGACAATAGATGGGGGGTAAAGACTAACCGATTGGTGCCCATGGTGCAGTAAACGAAGTAGGAAAAGACCAGACACAAGATGGAGAGACGAGATAGAAAGGTTTGCCGTTAAGACGTGGAAGAGATTAGCACAAGATAGGTTGTCATGGAAGGAGATGGGAAAGGCCTTAGTCCAGCAGTGGACTTATAACGGCTGATGATGATAATGATGATGATGATGATATCTGATTTCTTATATGTGATTTGTATTTGTGATAATACAACTACGACTATATATATCATCATCATCATCAGCCGTTATAAGTCCACTGCTGGACAAAGGCCTTTCCCATCCCCTTCCATGACAACCTATCTTGTGCTAACCTTTGCAGGTCTTACTGGCAAAAGAGATAGAAAAGTTTGCCGCTAAGACTTTATATATATATCTATATAGGATGATAAAAATATGATTTTCGGTTTATATTTTCCTCTGTCTTGTTTTAACTTTGGGGATCTAACTCTGTGTGTATGTGTGTGAGTATTTCTTTGCAAGTATTATATTTTGTCTCTCCAATAGTCATTCAGCAAAATAAGAGATGTGGGCAGTAGTTGAAGAGATATATATGTATCAATGCCTTTTTCAAATGACAGATAGTCATGTTGGCTTCCTACCACAAGGAACCCTCATTGATTTGACACTATTATATCTCTATGTCCGTTCCAGGCAAAACATAGAAATATTGCTTTCTGTTAACATATATATTGATAAGGATGTTCTTGAAAAAAAAAAGAAAGGAAGTTGCTATGGCCTTGTCCTGTCTGACAAAAATCTTTTTGGCTGTTATTCTTATTTGAAACCAGCAACCAAAACTGTCACCAAAACTGTCAGCATAGATTACTTCAGTTTTCAAGTAGGTCTGACTGGCTGGCTGGCTATGTATGTATGTATCATGTGTACAGTCTGTACCAATGGAGTTAGAGGGCTGAAAATTTAAACATTTACTGCTTATGTCTAGAAAACCTTTTTTTTTTAAATTCCCCGCCTAAATAGGTTTTTAGTGGAGAGTTCAATTCGCAATGTAAGTTTATCCTGAATTCATCCCTTAGTTTGTATCACGATTGTTTTTTTGAAAATTCAGTCTATTTTTTTTGTTGTTTTGTTTGTTTTGTTTAACAGCACATCAACCCTTGGCGGGTCATTTAGTGCCGAATTCAGGAGGGGGTTTTAGTGGAGAGTTCAATTTGCAATGTAAGTTCATCCTGAATTGATCGCTTAGTTTGTGTCACGATTGTTTTTTTGAAAATTCAGACTATTTTTTTTTTTTTTTTTTTTGTTTGACTGCACATCAACACTTGGTGGGTCATTTAGTGTCGAATTCAGGAGGTGGGGATCCCATGTCCTCGTGACTAGAGACTGAGACTATTTTTACAAAAGGCGGAAGAAGTAACTTATTCATTGATCACCTGTTTTTCTAATTTTTTAATTGATCACCCCCAACATGGCATGATGCCAAAAGACATTGGTCGCATGATGGTTTCTATTGAGTGACCTGTTTTTATTCATTTTATGCTTTTTTTTCTTGTCTCTATTTATTCTATTTTTATTGTAGGAAGAGGTGTTACTCAAAAAGATACCCCCAAAAGAGAAAAGAAAAAAAACGATGTTACCTATGCAAAGATATTGTAGAAGAATTGATTTTGCCAAACATGTTTAATTTACCATGAATGGTGAACACATTGTGTTTGTACATCCAAATCAGAGATGTTTTTACCTATCGCTGGACCTCCGCAGTGAATTGCAAGCTGTGGAGCATTGTGCCCACCTGGCTGGTTTACAAAATGAAAGAAAATAAAAACCCAGAAGTTTTTTCCTGCCAACTTTTATAAAATAAACCTAATACAGGAGTCGTCCCGGTGTTACGGTCCAAGAAAGCCAACCGCATTGTAACCGAACCGTGATAACTAGTTACCAATTTAACTATTTTGGATCTAGATCTGGCAATTTTGGAGCTAAATTCAGCTATTTGGAGTTAGATTAATATCCACCTGTGTTATAATGTGAACTGCGTTATAACAAACCGTGTTATAACAAACCGCGTTATAACAAACTGTGTTATAATGGGGGTGGCCTGTACATAGTAATTTGCTTCTTACAGTATGCATTACAAAAATGGATTATATAAAATTAAATTTCTCTATTTTAGAAGCACACATATATACTCATATACACTGTTGGAATTCTTCTGAAAATAATTCTCTGAAATGTGTAGACAAGTTAGATTTAAAATTTTTAAGAATGAAAGAGGATGCATTTAACTATAAGTCAGCAAATATGAACCCTTTTTTCAACTGACTACGTTACTTTTCATGCATTCAAAAACACATAAAATGTTGGAGATTTACTGTAATGATACTATGTTTTGATCATGAGAAAAGTATTTAATGCTTTTAAACTCTATGTTCCAATGTTTTACGCAAGGAAATGCATCAACTGAATATAATCCATTGGAATTCTTATTTTAACACTCTTAGTGCAGTTTATGTGGCCAGGCAAACATTTTACAATTCCCCCTAAAAATCCATTTCCCCCTATGTTGAAGGACCCATAACCCCTAAACCACATAGAATATATGTAGAATGAAGCCAGAAATGGCTTTGTTGGGTGAAAAACTACAGTGTTACCACATTTCAGTAAATTTAAGCAAATTTCAATTTATCATAACTTCTGAACCATTTGTACAATCAAGCTGACATTTTCAGGGTTGTATTTTCTCTAGAAAAGATATCACATACAGAAATTCCATCAAAATCTAAGATGGTACACATAGGGACTTAAGAAATATTAGGTGATTTGATATGGAATGACCCATATGTATTTATGCAAATTAACAGACATCTAACCATGGCTGACCCAAGAGTTCCTGGGGCACCAGGCAAGCTGAACAATCGGCATCCTTTGAAGCCTGATCGTTGGTCATGAGAATTTCCTTTGCCAATTGTTTCTCTTAGTTTCACCGCAACAGAAAGTATTTAACTATCAGATATTCCTGAAAAATCTGACTTCACATCATTGATTTGACTGTTTTTACTTTGTTTAATTTATTCATTGTCACATTTTTTCCATTTGAATTAGGAAGATCTGCCTGTGTTGTCAGTACCAGTACCTGCATCTAACTATATAATGAACATCTGCACTTATAATTTCAGGTCAACTTTTAAGCAAAATGTGGCATTTACTAACTTAGTGCTTTCGGTAGAGCAAGCTCAATATTCAAGAACAAAAAAGATCCCATTAGTCCTGAAAAGAAGGGTCTACAACCAATGCATCCTCCTGATCGTTACCTGAAACATGGGACCTAACCAAAAGATTGGCTCTCAAACTAAGAACATAACACCTCTTTTTTAAAATGTTATTGTTTGGTCCAAAAACAGGCTAATTTAATAGGGTGTGGTATGCATCAAAACAGTTTCTGACTCTGTTCAAGCACAAGTGTATTTTTCAAATCTTGCAGACCACATTGGTGCAGATTATGCTGTCTTTGTGGCTACAATATTTGCATGTGTCTGACGGGTTCTTAGGTGATCATATATAGTCACTTGCCCCATAAAGAATTAATGTCCTCTGCTTATAAGAGGCAGGTTTCTCTCAAGATATTTCCTTGCAGCCTCATTCATATTGATGGCGTTTATTTAATACTTTTTTTCTCCAATCAACAGAAGTGTTATATACAAAAACAGATGTTTTGTATTATTATAAACATTTCGACTAATATGTCTTTCATTTTATTTCTATTGCTTTTAATTGCAATTCTCAGGTTGTTATTATTCAACTGTTAAGTAAGCGGCATGGATTGAAATAAAGAACAAGCATTTTCTTCATCTTCAATCTATGCTGCTTACTTGATGGTTGCAGACGGTAAAAATTATCTGAGAGTTGCAATAAAAAGCAACAATGGTAAGATGAAAGAGATCATCATCATCATTGTAATGTTTATATAAATATATCTGTATCAATAAACATGCCGAGGCAAGCTCCCAGCAAACCCCATTCCGTTTCCGGTCCTAAAAAGCGGGAACCGGAAGTGGGAACGGGGAAGGCTCACTTCTTACCAGGCTAATCAACCCTATCACACGTGTTATCTTGTTCTGTCTTCTTTTCTTAACACGCTTAAACAGATTACGAATCAAAATTTCATACAGCTACCACAAGAAGAACAACAAGAACACAACAATCATGACCATCAGCCATTTAACGTCGGTCGTTGGACATAGACCTTCCCCAAAATTTGCCTGATCTCTCTATCGCGGGCGTTACAGCAGCAATATCACCTGAACCTATCTAGATTGCCATGCCAACTTATTTTCTGGTGGCCACAATTTCACATATGATCTCTGGAGATCCACATTGTGAATCATAATATCTAGTGGTTGTCAACATTCTTGCAACATTTCCTTCCCATTTCCATTTCAGTTTTCTAATTTCAAAATATCTCTGACTCCTGTTTTTTCTTTAATAAACTATGCTATTCTGTGGTCTCTCCATGTGATGTCAGAAAAGAATAATGATAACAATTCTTCATTTAAGAAATTCAAAAACTATTACATCTAATACTACTAGTGTAAATAAACAAACAATGATGACATATTGGAGATCAGAAGAGAAAAGGATATGGCTAATTTGAACAACACATATTGGTTGAGCTTCCGTAGCACAATTGATAAGGGACTATCATAGTAAGACAGGTTCACAAGAGTAAGGGATGTGAGTTCAAAATCTGATAATGGTGACAATACTTCATCTAAGAAATTCAAAGACTATTACAGATGTTGCATGTTTTGGAGCACTCAAGATAACCATGTTTTGTGTCCATTCACAACTAAAAATGGACCAGAGAAAAAGATTCTTCTCAGAAGAATGTATTATTGCAACTGTTTCTATCAGTGCCTTTACATTGCTATCATCATCATTAGGCATCACCGATTTCATTGAAATTATCATCATCATTGTAAACATTAATTTTAAAAAGCTGTCGGCTGGGGCCTAGAATACGCCAACTAAATCCCCTGCAGAGGGGTAAAAAAAAAAAAACGGGGGCCACCTGTTCTTTCACCAGTCGCAAGACTATATTAAAAAAACAACCTTTTGTCTACAATAAGATGTCTACATAAATTATATATTCAAAAAGAAACCGAATTTGGCACTAAATGACCCATCAAGGGTTGATGTGCCGTTAAACAAAACAATCAATCTAATCAATAAAAAAATCTTTCCTATTATCAAGAACATCTCTATCAATTCTAAGTTTTTGTTTCAGTTTTGCCAAACCAAAAACAGTTCAAATTCCTTATTGCAAACGACTATAGCTGCTGCGGCACCACCAATGCCATTATACTGCTCATCAAGAGGAACATTATGACCGCTGTTGCCATGGCTTCATTAACTCTTTCATTTCCATCAGCTTTGTGCTAATCACCTTCCACTTAATCAAGTTTATTAATTAAAAGTGTCATTATCAGTATAGATATTGTTATTGCCATCATCATCATCATCATTGGTATAAATAATGGTAATAGTAAAGCCATCACCATCATCATCATCATCATCATTGGTATCATAAACATGGCCATCATCCTCCCCTCACCAATAGCATCATTATAATCACCACCACCACTACAGTGGTTATCACTCTCATCTCTGTTTAATTAGTGTACTGTTATATTGATCACTTACTCTATCTCCGATATTCATACACAACATTAATTGTGATGACATTCTGAATTATGTATATTATTAATGACCAACAATTAATTTTATCAAGTATTACATTGAATCCCTTAGTTAAAACAAGAACCATAAGTTCAACAATGTGTTCACCATCCGTGGTAGGAGGAGGAAAGGAAGAGGAGGTAGAGGAGGAGGAGGATAGTTCGCCTGAAGGCTTGTGTCAAGGTGATTATGACAAATACCAACAGATTTAAAATGCAACAAAAACAATACTCACAAACTCATTTATTCATTCTTATTTACAACGACAGCACTCATCGGCATGTGCTCGTGTTTTGTCTACTAAATCAACATTGCATCTCTCCCCTCAGAATGTAAACAATGGCACCTTACCAGAAGTCGATAAGCCTAAGGGGCATAACTCAAGAATACTTACTTAACAGTCTGGACCAAGTTTTATATCAATCCAACATGATACGACTGAGAAAATTAATGTTTAGCATTACTAGTTGTGGTAGTAGTAGCAGGAGAAACATGAGGAGGAGGCGGAAGAAAAGGAAGATGAGGATTGTCCACCAGAAGGTCTGGACCAAGTTTCATATCAATCCAACATGATACGACTGATGAAAATTGATATTTAACATATTAGGGATCGACCAACTGAAAAGTGTCTTGCATCTAAAAACTCATTTTAACAATGATAGGTTTCAAACCCAACAGTTGAAAGTCACTATTAAAAATAAATGATCAGAGTAAATGTTCTCTTAATGACATCACACATTCTCTTCTGACATCATAGCTGCTGGTAAATAAATCACATTACCCCCTTCCTTCCTCTTTCTGTTTTCTTGTTCTTTAACATATTGGGGACTGACTGACCAAGCAAGCAAGCAAGCAAGCAAGCAACCAACCAACTGACCGAAAAGTGTCTTATAGAGATGTATGGATGCATCTGAAAAAAAAAAAGAACAGCTCTATTTAAACACTCAACTCAACTGTTGGGCAGTGATCACTAAAGAAAGTCTGAAATTTCACAAAAAGACAAGCGGACACAAACTATGGACCAATTTAGCATAAACTTACATTGCAAACTGAAAATGTATTTTTAATAATGTTTTTTCTAAACATAATAAGGAGTACATGCTTAAATTTTCAACCCTTTATCCATTGGTGTGGCCTGTACACATGATACAGCCAGCCAATGAGACCAACTTGAAAACTGAAGAAACCTATGTTGACAGTTTTAGTTGATGGTTTTAATTAAGATAACTTGATTGATTGGGCACTGGTTTGAGTATAGTTGAGTCATTTGACCAATAGAAAGCGTATTATTATACTTTATATAAAATATAATCAGATATACTTATATTAGACCAATAGAAAGAGTATCATTATAATTTATATAATATATAATCAGATATACTTATATTGAGTCATTAGACCAATAGAAAGAGTATCATTATAATTTATATAATATAAAATCAGATATACCTATATTGAGTCATTAGACCAATAGAAAGAGTATCATTATAATTTATATAATCAGATATACTTATAGGATATCATAAAATACAGAATGTATTAGCCTAATCATTCAAAACGTTTTTGTTGTTTTTTTTAATCTGTTCATAACTTTAGATAGAACTATCATTTATGTTGGGTAGAATCATTAGTACCCAATGAATCATATTTCAGATATGACTTATTAATGACCACTACCAAAGGTTAAGGTTATTCATGTGTTCACACATTTATATGTATGTATCTATCTATCTATCTATCTATCTATCCATCTATCTATCTATCTATGTATCCGGACTTCATCCATCCCTAACCGCTCATATTAGAAATTTGAAATTTTGCCACCACACTCCTCCCAATTAGTAGGGAAAATGTTTGTTTTTTTGTTTTTTGAACTTTTTAATTGATCACCCCCAACACAGCGGATATCGGTGGCAGTGATTCATAATTTCCCTTGGTAGGCTAGTCATTTATGTTGCTTAGAATTATTACTACTGAATAAACTACTCTTTCAGATATGAATTATCTCCCTTAGATCTTGTAATACAATCTTCAAATGTAATTCTGAAAGAGAGGAGTGGCCAAGTGGTTAACCGCTCAGAGAATGGACTTGGAAAGACGTGTTCAAACTCTTCTTCTTGTCACCTCAAAGTCTGTTTCACATATCACAAACCGGAGACGAGACAGAGAAATTTGTGATATGTGGAGCCCGGGCAGGAATGGCTGAAGCTGTAGACAGTGTAAAAGCATTATTTACTTTTAAATATAATTATCAATAAAAAGTTTTGAAAAATGCAGCAGTGTTATTTCTAATATTCTTTTTTTTCGAAGACTCAGGTGTTATTGTTGAAAAGTTGTTACAGCATTCAAATGCAGGAATAAGAAGACACAATGTCTGCTTTTTAGTTGTGTTTTATAACAACATTCATGTATTCATTCTTCAGCCATTTGTAATTTAAACATGCAGAAATAACTACAATGTGTTTTTACTGTACATCAAGTAAGAGAAAAATGTTGGAAAAAGGATGAAGGAAAAAGAAAAAGGACCAATAGAAGAAGCTGGTATTTGAAGTCTTATCTCATTGATGATAAGAATAGAAGAGAATATAATGAAAATTGGATTTAATAAGCAAATTGCACTTGTCTCAGACACAAAGGTTGCGTAATTAGATTCATTAATCACTAATCTTAAGAGCCAGAGTTGGAACATTGAACTCTGACTGTAGACAAGAATACAAGAGATGCACTTTCTTGGATGCTAGAAGATAAAACGATGAGACAGGAATATTTTTTCCTAAAGCATTAGGTAAATAAATGTCTTCAAGATTTTACAAGCAAACGAATGTATCTATTATTAGAAACTGTCAACCAAATCTGTCACCAAAAACTGTCAATGTAGGTTTCTTCCGTTTTAAAATCAGTCTGGCTGGCTGGCTGGCTGGCTATCTCTCTATCTAGCTATCTATCTATCTGTCTATCAATCTAGCTATCAATTGTAGAGGCTGCACCAATGGAGCTAGAGGGCTGAAAATTTAAACATTTCCTCTTTAGAATGAAGGATATTATACAAATAATTAAGCAGCAAAAATCGAGATGGGCTCGTCACCTAGCCAGAAGAGATGACAATAGATGGGTGAAAAGGCTAAACAATTAGTGCCCATGGGACAGTAAACGCAGTAGGAAAAGACC
>VCCN01004376.1:6628290-6642348 GCA_006491835.1 Architeuthis dux
GTGAATTGTTAGGTGGTGAATTGTTAGATGGTGAATTGTTAGCTGGTGAACCTAAATTGTATACAGTGGTGGAATTGTTAGTTGGTGAACATGAATTGTATACAGTGGTGAATTGTTAGGTGGTGAACCCAAATTGTACACAGTGGGGAATTGTAGGTAGTGAATTGTTAGGTGGTGAACTGGCCAGATACAATATTTTAGGTGTATATGTGAGATAAAAATAATTCTCAAATGTTGTGTTAATCCTCTATGTTCTGGTAGCTTCTAGAACCTTCCTCTCTGCATTTAAGCCTACCAGCATTGCAACCATCATTGACAGATTCATTTTCAATTAATATGGCCATGTACATTGCCAGTTACTTAGATATGCTCAATAAATTCTTGTTTACATCCACTGTATAAGTGAGGGAGTATTATATCCTTGCTTTTAGTGCGGATATCCTTATCTAGTACTATATGTATTGACTATTGAATTTTTTGCTGAAATGTTTGTTACATTTTATAAAACTAGAAACTTGCTCTCCTGAGGTAACATTCATAGTTGGATGTATTTATTAACACATATGTATGTATACAAATGATTGTTTGTATGCATCAGGCCATTCAGTCAGCTGTAAATAAATCATATAAGTAGTTGCTACAAGCGGTGATTATGAAAACAAGATAAAAAAACAAATTGTGTATATTAAATCAGATTAGACATAGTCGAGACACAGAGGAAGAAGACGGAGACACCAGTGATGCAGTCATCTTATGATAAAAAACTGGTAAGCAAAATGAAATTTTCAAATACAGAATCTATGGAAGCATTGTAACATTAAAAATTAAGATTACAATCAATATCTTAGGCTTCCAAACAAGATCATTTGTTTTTCACGAAAGGCTTCATGAAGGAAAAGGAATTATAATGGATGTGCTGGAAAATGAAAACAATAAAACATTAGACAATAAGAGGAGAAATGAATAGTTTTAGTGTACAAGAAATGACATTATCATAAATGTAGGGACTGAGTCCTCCATCAGAAATATGGTGGAGAAATCGAAATATGGAGCACAGTCTGGGGCTCAATAATCTAGTAAAGATATCCTATTGGCTTTGTTTCAACGAGAGGAAAATAGCTTCAATGATTTTATAAATTACTCTTTTGTGTTAGGGTACTTTCGTCTGCATCACTTTAGCAAATATCTGTTTTGTCTAAATCACTTTGGTCTAAAATCACCTTTCCCCCGCAATATCTCCAAAAGATCTCAATGAGTTTCAATGACATTTTGTTGAATGGTGGACCATTGGCTACGGAAGGGTTGATGAAATTTTGGTGATGTAAAGGTGATATAGACGAAAGTGTTGTACTCCACGCTTTTCTATAGCTTATAGGACACATGGGGATATAAGATGTACCCCTATTTCAACATTGAATATTCAAGAAAATAATTTTAGTCTGCAGTGGCTGAGGTCATATTGGCTTAAAGAGAGGTTTCATCTCCACATGTTGGAGGCAAGACAATTTTGTGCAATAAAAGTGTCCTCTTTTCTAGATTAAAAACTCCTATTGTCTGTGGAATACAGTATGTAAAATTCATAATACATTTAGATGCATGCTAGGCACAGAATTGGAAAAAATATTAATGGTTAGTCACTCAATAGAAACCGTCCTGTAACTAATGTCTTTTGGCAGCATGTCATGTTGGGCATGATCAATTAAACATTTGGAAAAAAGGGTGATCAATGAATAAGTTACTTCTCTCGCCTTTTGTTGAGCAGTGATCACTATTTTGGAGGAGAATTTTCAAAAAACAAAGAAACATATTTTGTCGACATGATAAGGAGTAAATGATTAAATTTTCATCCATCTAGCTCCATTGGTGCAGCCTGTATGCATGATACATACATACATACATAGCCAGCCAGCCAGATGAACTTGAAAACTGAAGAAACCTATGTTAACATATTAATATATCAAAAAATATTTCTCAATCAAAAAACAGTCCTGAATGCACCCCCACATTTAATCACTCCTTCCTTAGCCCATCCTTTCACAAAAAATCATTGAAATTCATTGAGAACTTTTGGAGTTATTGTGTGGACAAATGGACAAACAGACAAACATGTGTGAATACATATACACAACAAGCCTGGCTGCTCCAGACTCAAACTCCGCTCCTACTTCTACTTTGTTACGTAATTCCGCTATACATTTTGGAGGTATGTGAGACTTGTCAGTTTAGCGCAGGTGGTAACACACCAGGGTAGCGATCACTAGGGCATGAGTTCAAATAATGGTAGTGGAATTGTTCTTGTTATATAGGATAGTAAAGTTTGACAATAGAGAATGCATGATTCAGCATTAAATTATCAAACTGTCCAATATTTTGTAAGCCCCATTCTGCCAGTAATGCTTGCATTAATTCATGACCACTGACAATCCCTTTTATTCCTTGTTTTCAATGCACAATATACAGATGTAGTGCTGAAACTTGCTACACCAATCTTTTATGAAAGATTTGGTAAATCTGGTGGTTAAATCATGAAATTCCAAGTTTTAAGTGCTAACGTTATTATAATGATTTACATCATTTCATAGCCCTGTGAATGACCTTCACAGCTTGCTTTGATTGAATAATATTAGGGTGTTCGGAAAGTAATTATGTATTTCACTGTTAAAAGGGTTCACTCTGCAAAACAAACCCAGGAAAAGATTATTAGGATGGGGATTTCTTCCGCATCCCCCATACTCACCGGATTTAGCACCAACAGATTATCACTAGAGCATTTCATAAGTGGCAGAACATTCAGAAACAGAGAAGATTCAAATGGTTCTTCGGACAATTGAACTCCTTCTTGTTATTTGTGTTGTAAACACAACGTTTCTGCTGATCCATTCTTCGGCCTTCTTCAGGTGTAAAATCCGAGCGTGATGGGTTAATCAGAAATTATGTTTAAAGGGGGCTAGCCCTTATAGCACATGGCCCGGGTGTTTCTGTGTCTTTGTTGAGAAGTGGAAGCCACATCTGAAACGTTGTGTTTACAACACAAATAACAAGAAGGAGTTCAATCATCTGAAGAACCATTTGAATATTAATGACCCTTCTCAAAACTATAGAAAACAGAGAAGATGTTCGGAAAAGATCTCTCAAACTTTTTTTCAGAAAGAAATGCAGAATCGTTCCAACGAGGAATTGAAAATTTGTCTTCCCATTGGGCTCCTGTCATTGATAATGATGTTGATTACATTATTGATAAATAGTATTTAATTAAACTTCATTGGCATTTGTTTTTATCTCCTTTTTGTAAATACATCATTACTTTCTGAATACGGAAATATACGTAATTACTTTCCGAACACGAAAAATACATTTCCGAACTCCTTAATATAATAATAGCATTTTCTGTTTCGATCAATTCTAAATTAATCATAAACATGCACAGAGCCTATATAAGTGAGAGGATAATTTCATGTTAAAAGTAATTTAGATACTAAATTTAAGCATTATAAGAAGGCTATGATTAAGGCAAAAGAACATTAAAGAACATTTTATTTTAGAGTGAAAAAAAAGTATACAATTTGTATATACAAGCACACATCATAACAATCCTATTTACACAATATCTAGGGCCTTAAACCTTTGTGGTGGTGTAATAAACATCATAATTCTTCTTAAAATCATTTACATCTGTCAATAGCACTATATATACCGGTAATCTATTCCAAAGTCCCACCACTCTATTGCTAACAAAGAATTTTCTGATATTCAATCTACTTCTATTTGCTTCTACCATATATGTGTGTGGCCTCTCAGTCCCTTGTACCCCCATGGCAACATTTTGTGTGGTCCGTAGCCAATCTAGGCATTTATTTAAAATCAGAACATCAATTTTATAATTTATATTGTAAAATTACTATTGCTTTGGTTTTATAAATCAATAATATAATAATTGTAATTCATATATTTCTCTAAAATAGAAATTAAGTATATTTTCTATAATATAATTGATAGTTTTCAAGTGAATGTGTGGCCTGAATGAAGATGAAAAATATCTTATGTGGCCTGCTTTAAGTGAATGAAAGTTTGAACATATCTGTTTAATAAATCCTACCCATGATATCATGTGTTACAAGACTTTTTTCAAGTAGAAATTAGTTTTTTGGTATTCCATTGAATTGCAAAAACAGAATAAAAAATATCAGGACTGAGAATAAATCATTCATTTCTTATTTAACATTTTTTAAAAGAAGACAAATGAAGAGATGACTTGATCCTGATTAATAAAAATTCAAAACGCTTTCCTAGTGTAGACTTAAACTTTCTTCTGTTATCTACCTTCTAAATTTGGTTTGCGCCTAAGAAAGTTTGTATTCATGGTCACACTTTACAGTAAATAATAAAACTTTGTTACTTGTAGACAAATTTTTACTTACAAACATAAAAAGGCTAATGAAGCGTAAGCCTCAAGCTTTCATATATTTGAATCTCATTTATCAATTTGCTTTTGTCTCCATTCTGAATTCATGAATATATGATAAGGAGAATTCTCAAATTCTTAAATGGTGAGTGTTACTTCTGAATCAAACTTCAGTTTATTTCATTATATTATCTTCAGTTGTTTAGTGGTTAAAATATTGAACAGTAAATCATGATGATGCTAGTTAAATCTGATTTTTCTTTTGTGATGTTATATGAAATGTAAACTTGGTTTAATGACAGATATTAACAGATTAAAAATGCAACAAAAGATTATGTACTTACAGGTCCTTTTATTCAAATAATGACCGCGGTCAACCAAACACGTGTGTCCTTCCTGAGCTCTTTCTTCTACTAATAAACATAATACAATAATGGCTGCTCGTTATAAAACAGCGCCCCCTAGCAGAAGTCTTCTGCCTAAGGGGAAAAACTAATGATACTTACTTAACATGAAAGATTTAGAAAAAAATACCAGACGCAAATCTGGAGGGATGGGGCAAAGGGGTCTTCATGATCAGGCGGGTTATGGTACTTTCATCTACATAACATTGGCTAATATCAGTTTTGTCTAAATCACTTTGGTCTAAAATCACTATGAATTTCAATGACATTTTGTGGAATGGTTGGACATGGGCTAAGGAAGAATTGATGAACATTTTGGATTGGATCCAATGATTTTCTTTTGTTTGAGAGGAAAAAGAATTCTAGGATCCGTCCCAAAATTTAATAAAAAAATATCTCTCAATCGAAAAGGTTTTCAAGTTGGTCTGGCTGACTGGCTGGCTATGTACAGGCTGCACTAATGGAGCTAGAGGGCTGAAAATTTAAACATTTACTCCTTATTATGTTTAGAAAAAACATTTTTTCTATTTCAAATTTCTCCCCCTAAATACTTTTTTAGACTATTTTGCAATGTAAGTTTATGATAAATTGATCCCAAGTTTTGTGTCCGCTTGCATGACGGTTGCTATTGAGTGACTAAACAGACCGGTATTTAATTTTTCTATGCAATTATTTCAAAGATGCAGTCGTAACAGCAACCACTTTCGATAATTAGTATTTAACAACACACAATTAGTACATTTATTCTTTGCTGATTTAATTGATCATCTAATTAGAGAACAAGATTTGATTTTGAGAGACTGATTAATCCAGTCTTAAATTCTTTTAGGAGTTATTTTACAGTTATAAGCAGTTTTTACTTTGAAGAGATTATCAACAATGGGTGAATGAATTATATAAACATGCAGATACACTAATAATCTCTCCTAGATATCATAATCAATAATCAGCCTTTTAAAGTCTGTTGATGGACATAAACCTTCCCCAAGGTCTACCAGTCTTTTTGCACCCTAGTGTCATGGTGCCAAAACATTCTGAACTTGTCCAAATCATTGTATGGGAACTCTTTCTTTAAGGAGGGCAAGACCTGATTTGCCCCAAATTTAACATGTTTTGCTCAAATGGAGAAGGGAGGGTACACCCTCTCCAGGTTCATATGCCTATGCTTCACAGTATCCTCAAACGGACGAAATGAATCTTACGCACAAGATTAACTATCAACTACTAAGTAGGTTACTAAATTCAAATAAAATGAAATAAAAAGGTAATAGCATATTTTTGTACGTAACTTAATTTCTTTTAAAGAAAATTTTAGGAATTATTTATTTTTAACTTCTAGAAGTATTTAAAATAATTATTTACTTAAAATCAACAACAATTTATTTATTTAACGATTAACGCCACTTGTTTTATAAATTCAATTTATCTTTTTCAACTGCTACAAAATAAAGGCAGGGAAAGATAGTTAAAAATTGAAAAACGCAGACATGTGAATTACCTTCATAAATAATGCAGATAGGGGGTGGAAGAAAGACAACATCTGACCTTTCCCACCCATATCCAAACCCAAAATGCCACTGATGTCACTTAAAGGGGAGGAGAAAAACAACTTCTGACCTTCCACAACCCTGTCACGCAGAAAGGAAAACTGTAAAATCTTTACACCAACTGTAAAAATGAAATGAATTAGACAAATATATTTCAGTAGTCAATAAAGACTCGCTTCTCATAAGGTCTTTACAATGTATCAATTTCATATATGCTGTCATTTACCGTTGGGTAAACTAGTTAGTTGTGATATGAATAAGAATGAATATGAATTTTAATTAATTTTTGCTAATTAGCCATCATTGTTAATTTGTTAAACCTTTTGTTTTCTCAGCTCGATCTTTTCTTCTTGTCTTGCCCATATTATCCCAACTGTTTTTCCCGAAATTGGGGAGACAATTGCCCCTTACTGCCCCCCCCCATCTCATACACCTATGCAAATCATCATGCAAGAATTCTTATTTCTATGCACTTAAATGACATTTTCTACACCGAGACAATCTTTCTATTTATCAGTCTATCTCTTTATCTATCTATTTAATGTATTTATCTTTCTATCTATCTATCCATCTATTCTTCTGTATCTTCCTAGGGCACATATTGGTACATTATTTTTTGTCTGCCACAACTTTGCTTATGATCTCAAGGGATCTCCATTTGAGTAACGATGTCCAGTGTTTGCCTGATATTCTTGCAAAATGGCCTGCCCATTGCTATTTAAGTTTGCTAATGGCTTCTAGGATATCTCTAACACCTGTTTGCTCTCTAATATATTATGTGTTTTGTGATCTTTCAATGTGTTTAGCATGATCTTTTCTTTTGTAGGTTTCAAGGTTCTTAGTTTGAGAGCCAATTTCTAGGTAGAGTTCCATGTTTCAGCTCCGTAGGTGATAATCAGGAGGGTGCTTTAGCTGTAGACCCTTCCTTTTAAGATCAATATTTAACTTTAATCACTAGACTACCGCACTGTGTCTCATATTCTGTATGATAGGATAGGAATTTATAAAAGCAATTTTATCGATCGCAAAAAACAAATGCTAATTTGTTCTTAGATCTTAATTGTTTGAATATGCAGAATTCCGATGTGACAGAACACTAATATTGTGATGGATGCCGAATGGTTGTAAATTGTGTTTAAGGCCGTGAAGCTCAGTCACTGGAGTCAAACATGCAAGGCTCATTAACTGTAACTAATTAAAAGAAAGCATGGGAAATTTCTTTATGCAATGAATTAACAAAGGCTTCGGCATAATGATAAATGAAGGCAGTATTCTTTGAAATTATTGAAATTTATTTTAAGCATTTTAACTTTTTTTGGTTGGCAACTCCTTATTTGTAAAAGAGATTAAATGATTTTTTTGTCGAGCATTTCTTTTCATGGAGCATAGGGCTATATTGCAGTTTTAGTAGCCAGTAGGTTTTTATGGAGTGGAATTGCTAGATCCCGGCCAAGATGGACCTCTTTACAGGACTAAATGGCTACAACTGCCCTGCTATTTACCCACAGGGTGCAAGGGTTTTATGCACCCTAGGCAAGACATAAAATTTACACACAGGTTTCATGCACCCTAGGAAAGTCTTAAAATTTACACAAGGGTTTCATGCACCCTAGGAAAGACTTAAAATTTACACAAGGGTTTCATGCATCCTAGGAAAGACTTACAGTTTACACAAGGGTTTCATGCACCCTAGGAAAGACTTAAAATTGATGCAAGGGTTTCATGCACCCTGGGTGAGACTTAAAATTCATGCAAGGATTTCATCTTTGCACCCTAGGCAACTGCCTAGGTTTGCCTAATGGACAGGCCAGCCCTTCTAACATAGCTATCTGTTTCTTGTAAAACTGCCATATTTACTTGTGGACAGTGTGAGAAATTTTGTGTCCAAAGTGCGCATGTGTGTGTGTGTGTGGGGGGGGCGATGTTGCATTATATATGAGTGCAATATTTTGGCTATTTTGTTTATTTGTATCAATGAAGAAACGGCTACTCTGCATATATGGTTGGCAGACATCCAAATCCAGGATAAGATGAATCACTGCACAAACTGAAAACGGATCATTTCACACCTTCCATCAATAATGCGGACTGCATTATACACAAACATAAATTATATTTATGCTTTTTACATATAGAAATAGCAGGTACCATTATACATGGAGTGCATGCAGATCAAAAACAAAAGATGGAGATAAGAAATAAGATACAAATTTTGATCATTTTTCAAAAATAATAAATATTCAGAAGACACCATTCATAATTAGGAAATCAAATCCATAAAAAAACGCAACAGACTCTTTTCAAATCCTCGGCTCCCAAAAAATTACTCCTTGGTGCAGGACTGACACGAATAAATATGATAAATGATAAAAGTTCTACGATACAACTTTGCAGTTTTGGAATAAAACAAAATAATTCAAGAAATTAAATATATATAAAAAAAGAAATAATATTATTTTCCTCTTCAGCCTCTTCAGGGCCAAATCCAGGATTTTAAGCAGCGGGATGAGATCCAAATGGAAAAAATATTTTTACATATAAATTTAAAACTTTTGGGCCTTAAGTCTAACTCTTTAAATAGGGTTATTTGGTGTTAATAGGTATTTTGAGTTATTCCCCTTAGGCAGGAGTGTGCTTATCAACTTCTGGTAAGGGGTCACTGTTTTACATTATGGTGAACGAGTGCCATATTGGTTTTAGGAGATCGGAGAGGATACACGTGTATATTGTTGACCGCAGTCATTGTAAATTTATGAATAGAGGATCTCTGTTAGTAAGTCTTCTATTTGCAATTTTAATCTGTTAATATATGTCATTATAAAAACCTTACATCTGTCAGCATTAATTGTGAAATGTAGATGGCATAATGGCTATCTGCATGGAAAATGAGATTGGTATATTAAACTTAAATTCTTACTTAGCTGTTTATGTTCACTTCAAACTAATGTCCATGGAGATAGCAGGAATTCACTTTTACCTTTGCTGTGTCCCATCACCAGATATCTTAACAAAATGTCTCATCATTGATATGGCACACTTTGGCAAACCACTCTCCCCTACCTACCTTGCCTGTTCTGAAGCTTAAAGCTGTTACCACAATTATTAATCTTGACAGGATCAAATCATAATTGTGAAACACTCTTTTTTTAATATATGCATCTCAAACAAAATCTTTGCATATAATGGCTGGATTTTGGTTTGGTTTGAATCCTAACATTTACAAGAAACAAAGTTATTATAAATATTAATATTAGAATATCTGACTTAGTTTGGGAAACAGAAGGTTTACTATATAAACAATGATCGCAGTAGTAAGCTGATAGCAGTAGTAGTGGCAATAGTATTAAGAGATTGACTGCTGATGATTTAGAGAGAGATAGAAAGGCTATGGTTCTCGATGTGCACAAACAATATTAGTTGTGTCTTTCTTTCTCTGTTTCTTCTTGCAGTAGTATAAGGAATAATATATGTAGGATGCAAGCTTGTGAATGCAAGAGAAAGCAAATACACTTGCATGCAGGAAATTATAACAACAAATACAAGATATAAACTTAATAAGAAATGTATTTATTAGAAGAATGTACCTTATCAATAAGGTTAGTTCTCATCTATAGAGAAGAAGAATTGCTTTTAAAGTGTTCGGTTTACTGCTTTCTTAATAGAATGAAAGTTACTTCATTGGTTGAAGATATCAGTATATATGTAAGAAAGAGTGTGAATATAATTCATACAAGAATGCATGTGCATATATGTGTATGCAGAAAGGACTTATGTCATATGCATGCATGTGTGAACGTGTATGTATGTAATTGGAAATAGAGAAGATGCACGTCTTGGAAGATGTTGGAACAACCCTCATTCTGTTAGGCAAATGTGTTTGCCTTTTTATAGGAGAAGGTGCGTGGAAGGTGTGTGTCTGGTTGAAATGTTAGCTTTTCGGTGTGGTTCCTGTCACCTTTCTAAAGTTAATTAGAATAAACAAAGTACTGGTCTTTTCCTAGACATTTAGTCTGCAATGCATATTGTGTTACAATTCAAGTGGATATTTTCAATGTAGTGTGAAATTAGTTATCTGCAAAGCACTTGTGGGAATTTAAATAGGTTGAGAAAATGCTGAACTTGGGTGTTCAAACCAAATGTGTGTCTATGTTTTTAATAATGACCGGAATGTAATCTTATTTAAGTTCACAATTTAAAGGTGTGATATGTATCCATTACAATTTGTACACTCATTTAACTGCCAGGAGTCAGAACTTCTTTATAATTAACTAGCCAAATATCAGTTCTACGGATGGGTTATTCGGCTAATTAAAACTAAGACACGAGTTATCTTCCCATAGTTTACATTTACTTTCAGATTTGAGGAAGCACCAATAGTTACTTCTTCATTAAGTTTTGTAAAGGTAAAATATTTTCTAAAATTTAACTATAAATCATCCCTTAAAAAAGCAGTTGTAAATGTCCTCTTTGGAAGAGTTAAGATTAAGACATGAAAATGTATTTACAGGTATACTTTGATTAGTGCAGTTAATTTGTTCTAAAATTGTCTGTACTGTTCAAAACTGCACTGTCCAAAGTCCTATTATAATTCAATGTGTTTTTTTCTTCAGAACATTATACTAGTGTTAAACTAGTAAAACAATATTCTAGCTAATCTAGTCTAATGTTTTAAAACATACGAATTGAAAACAGAGGAAACGGTGCCAAGATCATTCAAATCGACCAACTACACACATTTCTATCAAAGAAAATCAACTTCAGGAGACCGATTTGGCGGCCATCCTGAAAAATGGCTGCCATGCTTGATTTTCAAGTAGCCAATCGGGCAGATTTGAGCTGAACCACCTGGAGAACAAACACACCAAATTTCATGCTTGTATAAAAAAATGCACAATTTTTCTGTTATCTGCTCCACTATTATAATTAGTTACATCAATTTGTACAGCAATACCTAACTGTACTACATCAAAACCCGCACTAATCAAAACCTTCAAGGCTGTAAATATATCTACTTTAAATTTACTGTAAATATATTTACTTTCTTTAAGAAAATAACTGAACAAACTCTTTTTTTATTAGTTGACCAGTTATTCCCCATGAAAATATTTATGGATATATTTGAATTGTTATGCTCTTTTTAGAAAAAGAATACTGAATTTGTTTCACTGGAAGAGACTGTAGTTTTAAATGATGG
Source organism: Architeuthis dux (assembly GCA_006491835.1). Classification (NCBI taxonomy): domain Eukaryota; kingdom Metazoa; phylum Mollusca; class Cephalopoda; order Oegopsida; family Architeuthidae; genus Architeuthis; species Architeuthis dux. The sequence continues at coordinate 6,639,838 of VCCN01004376.1, forward strand.
GTAGGAGGTAATTTTATCAACAAAATGATTACCTTTAATCAGGAAAATCCATTGTTATGGACAGAGAAATCAAGAAAATCCCACTGTTCATTGTATAAGTAGATTGGAAGTGAAGAAATATGGATAATTGTGTTACGTTATGGGGTTTGATGATCCCTCATATACGCAAAAGACTTGTACTGGTGTGTATAGTTGGAACGGGTCGGATATCGTTTGATGTTCTTTATTCGTGTGCGATGGCTTTTGCTGAAAGGAACTGACATTAAAGTCGACTGGTTCATCGAGAAAAACGAAGTCCAATTTAAAATATTATGTTCATTTTATTTGACATTACTCGTAGCGATGCTCCGGGAATCTGCACTGTAAGAAATGTGATACTACAAACTCTACTGTCAACACACTTTGTAGGTTAAAGTTCTCATTCCGAATATTGTTGAATTTTGAGTTGTCAAACAATGTCAAACAAACAGACAAAGTATAGCGGCTATTGTGTTTCTCTTTTAAACTTTGTAAGTTGCATGTATCTAATATTTTTACACTTCACATCAAAAAGCTGTGCAGCTCTAGAAACACTGTTCGGCTGACAGTGCCCCCTTATTTTTCAATTTGAACCAAATAAAACAATTCATTTTGTTTACCATTTGTCAATAGAGCCCTCATCCTAATTCCTGGCCTAACAAACACATTTTGTATACACACTGCATGATTTTGAATATACGCATTTAAACTTATTCTATTTATCTATCTATCTATCTATTTTCAAAAAACAAAAAGCCGTTTTTCCTGTACATAATAAAGAGTATTTGTTTAAAATGTCAGCTCTCTAGCTCCATTGGTATGGCCTGTATGCATAATACGTACATAGCCAGCCAGCCAGCCAGACCAACTTGAAAACTGAAGAAACCTATGTATACAGTTTGGTGATTGATAGTTTTGGTTGATAGTGTCAAACAAAAACGGACTCTGTTCAAAACCTGCAACATTGTTTACACAATTTTTCACATTTGTTTCTGACATTATTGACGAAATTACAGAATTTCATAAAAACTTCAATATTTCACCATAAATTCAAATGTATTTCTATAGTAAAATCATTTCTAATGCTTTTTATATATAAAAAGCCCTATTCTATCAGTAACACATGCCTTAATTCCTGACCACTGACAATCCATTTCTTGCTGATTTTCAATGCATTTCTAAATTAAAATCATTAGCAGGGCATTTATTTTATAATATTCCCCTCAGTTCTGACCCCTAAAAGGGATAAAATTGTTTCCTCTCACTTTTGACCCCAAATTTCAATAAAAAGTGTCATCAGAATATGAGGCCAGGTAAAGCATATAAACAAAAGAGCGATCAGAATAAGTTCTCTTATGACAACATAATGTTTTATTACGTCATGAAAAATAGGTCAGAAATATAAATATTGTAAATCTCTGTTGCCACCTCTCTCTTTCTATGGATGCTTTCAACCTTTTTCAAGTTTGCTCTGAAAGAAAGTGAATTTGGCTTTCATAGACCTTGCAACACTCATCACAGGTAAAAAGAAAGAAACGAAAAAGTCTGGTTAATCATTCAGATGTCCTGTGACCAACATCTTTTGGCAGCATGCTGTGTTGGGGGGGTGATCAATTAAAAAATTGGAAAAAAGGGTGATCAATAAGTTACTGCTCTCGCCTTTTGTTGGGCAGTGATCACTAAAAAAGTCTGAATTTTCAAAAAACAAGCAAGAATGCTGCCGAATACAAACTAAGTGACCAATTTAACATAAACAGATTGAAACCCCCACTCAAAACCGATTTGAGAGGAATTTTTTAAAAACAAAAAAAGGGTTTTTCTAGACATAACAAGGAGTCAATGTTTAAATCTTCAGCGCCATTTGTGCAGCCTGTATGCGGTACATACATAGCAGCCAAACCAACTTAAAAACTGAAAAAAACCAATGTTGACAATTTTGGTGACAGTTTTGGTTGACGGTTTCTAATACAGACATTCCCGAATGACCAAATCACCATCAGATTTATAACTGAGAACATTTTTTTTCTCCTTACTTGTCACTGCTTCCCAAGTGAAATGTGAGCCAGCCAAATAACCTGAATGATATATCATATTAACAAGCATATTCAATCAGCGGCCATTTGACTCACACTTCGATTTGTGGCCATGGTGTCAAGTTGCAATGTCAGTTTCATGGATCAAATGATACGGTGTGAACTGTGGCTTTCTAACCCCAGCTAATATTTCAGATCAACTGAGCAAGTAATCAAAAAGCCACCAGCACACTTGGCTAATATTGTTAAATGGATGTGAGCCATTTGCAAATCAGATTTATTTTGCATATCCCTGCTAGTCACTAAACATATTTTGTGACTAAGATGTAATTATTAATCGCTGCTATCCACAACACTGGTTTATTGCTGGGTTTAGGTTATTCATGTGTTCTAATACCAGCCATGACATACGGAGGCGAAACATGGAAGTTAACAAAATGAGCTGAAAACCAACTTAGAA
>VCCN01004376.1:6771472-6781610 GCA_006491835.1 Architeuthis dux
GGATGAAGGTAAAAACTAGTCAAATTTAATAAAAAAAACAATAATAATAATAATAAAGATTGATTCTTTTATTCTGTTCTGTTACTGGTAAATACATCATGTTTGAAATGGGGTCCTATATTTCCCATCTGGCCAGGACCTATTACCAGCTCTTCCCAGCCCTGGGTGTGAACACCATAAATATTGTTTGAAGCAATTTGGGCTTAAGGAACATAATAATTTCATGGCTAGTTTTGCAAGTTGCTAACAAATGAACAGTATAAAAATAATCCCTGTATTAGCTATTTGTTGGAGATTATTTTCAGCTAACCTAAGCTGATTATTTCATTTTATGAACAAACCATACAAAGCAAACTAGATGAAAGCAAATAATGTGGAAATAATATAGGTTAATCACGGGTGTCTGCTGCTGCTTCTCCAGGGATGGGGGACATAAGGATATATTCCAGTGGGGCAGAAAGATATATCTGGATATCGGTTGTCAGGTAAGGGACTAGAAAGTTCTTAAGCTGTGACTTTCACACGCACACTCCTTTTGCAACCAGTACCCAAGGGAAATTAATGCGCACACAAAAGATTTCAAATTCTGTAGATAGCTTACTGAGTTTTTATTGAAAAGATATTGATTCACTATGCTGAATTTAAAATGGTGTATATACTTTGGTCACAGGAAGAAACAAAAAGGTGCAACATGAGATGTTTGTGCATACTGACTATAAATATTAGAGGGACCATTGGTCACAGCATATGCAAAACCAAGTTATTTTCTTTTTCTGTCATGATTTTTGGGACCTGTCATTTTTTTTCTATGTATAAACAAGGTGATCAGTCAAGTTCTTCAGTTTGTCTGTTTCTTCTTAAGTATTAGCTTTAGTTAGTGGGTTTAATACTGGTTAGTAGTTGAGACAATAGGGAGGAATAATAGAATAGAGTGTGGTTAGCATTCAGAAGATTTAGCTGATCTTTAGATATGCTTGATTTAGGACATTAGTAGGACCATTGGTCACAGCAGATGCAAAACCAAGTTATTTTCTTTTTCTGTCATTATTTTTGGTATCTGTCATGTTGAAATTTTACTCATACAAATTTTATTTGTATTCTAAGCCTCAATTCAAATCAGAAATAAGAATTCTTTTTTTCTATGTAGAAACACAAGGTGATCAATCAAGTTCTTCAGTTTGTCTGTTTCTTCTTAAGTATTAGCTTTAATTAGTGGCTTTAGTACTGGTTAGTAATTGAGATGATAGGAAGGAAAAATAGAATAGAGTGTGGTCAGCATTCAGAAGATTTAACTGATCTTTAGATATGCTTGATTTAGGAGATTAGTAGGACCATTGGTCACAGTAGATGCAAAACCAAGTTATTTTCTTTTTCTGTCATGATCTTTGGTACCTGTCATCTTTGGGGATTGAAATTTAACTCATACAAATTTTATTTGTATTTTAAACCCCAGTTCAAATCAGAAATAAGACAAAGTCATATTATAAAGTGTGATGACTTGGGCTTCGAAGGAAGTCACAAAGCCAAACAATATATATAAAAGACAACTTACCTTTTTTTTCCTATGTAGAAGCACAAGGTGATCAGTCAATTTCTTCAGTTTGTCTGTTTTTTTCTTAAGTATTAGTTTTAGTTAGTGGCTTTAGTACTGGCTAGTAATTGAGAAGATAGGGAGGGAAAATAGAAGAGAGTGTGGTTAGCATTCAGAAGATTTAGCTGATCTTTAGATATGCTTGATTTAGGAGACGCCAAAATAGGTGTGACCAGGCTCTGGTGACTTTACCTAAAAGCACGGCAAATTCGAGATGCTGAGGTTGACCCCAAGGTCAACTGTCTGGACAAGCAGGAAGTGCTTCTAAAAATAGCAGAAGCCAACTCCTGTTGTCCAGAGGTCATGACATAAAGATGAATGGTTAAAGAAAATGTCCAGTTCTGAACTAAAATGATTCCTGCTACTGTAATCATTCAGGTCATAGCACAAAACATTTTGAAATGAATCCGTTGGTCATTTATGAGGTGCAAACTAAAATTTTGTGGAATTTGAACATGAAAAAATGACTTATCTTAACATTTGGCCTCCATCATCTCCTTCAAAGTAGTTCTCTTGCTTTCTATTAGCACACTGGCTCACGTAGAGTCGATACTATTATATATTAGGTTTGTGTGGATTGTTCTATTTACCTACATTTTAGAGTACCACTTTGTACATTGTGAATAATCCACATAGACAAATATATATCTTGGCTTTTACAAGTATTTGGCATTATTGTTTGTAATCTACTTGATTAGTTTGCAGTAAGGAGTGTTATCAGGCATTAAATAGAATTATCCATTTTCTTTGTCAGGGAATATAATTAGCATTCTGGCTTTTAGTTGATGTAGGAGTTTGAAGATAATGATAATCTAAATAAAACTAAGTAATAGAAACCATCAACCAAAACTGTCACCCAAACTATCAAAATAGGTTTCTTCAGTTTTCAAGTCAGTCCGGCTGGCTGGCTGGCCATGTATATATCATGCATACAGTCCACACCAATGGAGCTAGAGCACTGAAAATTTCAACATTTACTCATTATTATGTCTAGAAAAAACTTTATTTTGTTTTGTAAAATCCCCACCCCCCATAATAAGCTTTTAGTGGTGGGTTCAATTTACAATGTAAGTTGATGCTAAATTGATCCCTAGTTTGTGTCTGTTAGTTTTTTTAAAATTTGAAAAATGGTGAGAGAAGTAACTTATTCATTCGTCACCCCTTTTTTTAAATGATCATCCCCAACATGGCATGCTGCCAAATGATGTTGGTAACATGACGGTTTCTATTGAGTAACTAAGCACACCTGTTTTTTTTTAATTTTTAAACACTTATATATTAAGTTTTTACATGAATTTTTTAAATTTAAATCATAGATAATAATGTTAAAAGTGAAAGATTTACTAATGTGATTGTTATGTTATTAACATGCAGACATAGTGTTATTGACATGCAGGTTAGTAGGTACAGGGGCTGCATGAAGGAAAGGAAACAACAACGCTCTTAAAATGTTCAAAGTTACTTTTTATTCTGCCGCATATTTCTTGTCACAAGAAACGGACAGAGCAAAAGACATAGCAGTTTTTAACATACATGGATATATTTACATTTCTAACACCGAGGGAGGACAGCGATTAATACACGGCCGATTTGTTTACAGACTTAAATGAATGTTGGTCACGGGTAATTAACTTCACATGGGCCTGAAGGCTGACACATGTTGTTGACTTTATGACCAACCCTGTCTCTCTAACTCCTTTCTAATTACTCTCTCTCTCTGGCAATCAAAAGTGGGTTCTTTTTAAGCCTGAGTGTTGATTTTGCTCTGCCTCATTGGCTCCACCTCTTTCTGATATCTCTATCTATGGCTCACCCTCCCAACCATGTGTCATTTCTAGCACGTCCATTTGCGGTCACTTCTGTTAATTACTTATCTCTCTATTATGTTTGGTCTGTGATTAATAACACAAAAATCCTTATTGCGTCCACTTCCTGTGATTATCTATCAATCATAGCATGCATTAGTGCTATACATTTTCCACCGGACTTTTGCAATGCAAACAATCTATAATGTGTTTTTCACGTGGCATGGGGCAACTTTTTTAACATTCTGAGTCGAAACTACTGACGCCAATCGGTGACCTTTGACACTAAATAGTCTAGGTGAAAATATCTTCTTCTGACCCTGAGAATCATTTAGGGATTCTGGTGTTCACCTAACTACCACTTTCATTTTCTTATTAGAGATACCAAATGACCAACCTAATTAAGTCCCTAATTTAAAGCCTGTGCATCGACCATCAATAGGTTTAGTTCTGGAAATATGGATAGCAATAATAAACCCTAAGGGAGACCCAAACTTGTTAACGATGAAAAGTTATCAACAGCAGTGACCAATGGTTCGAACACTCTCAAGGGACTTTAGGACCTCAACAGTGACCATATCACGTCATCTCAAGACACCACTCAGCTGACTGTGTCTAAACTTAGAGAATTGGATATGAAGTCTTGCAGCATCCTTCATATTCACTGGAGATTTCTTCTAGAGATTATCATCTTTTCAAGCATTTTGAACTTCATATCCATGATAAAAGTTTCAATAATAGGGAAGCTATTTGTGCTCTTATCAAATTTGTGACCACTAAACCTGAAGAATCTTTATAGAGATGGCATATTATCATTAGATGATCATTTAAAAAGGGTTATTGCTTTCCAATGGGTCATATTTTGATTGAATATTCACCATTTTTTTGTTGTTTATAAAAAGTGATATTTCATATGTAACAACGTAATATTTCTTATAAAAACAAAACAAAAAGAACAAATGTTTATTGCTCACTATTCCACCAGTTATTTAGATAAATATCTGCATCATTGTTGTTTTTTACCTAATGTTTTTGCTGATGTCTTTTGTGGCTTTCCTCATTCATTCTTTTTGGCACTTTTTGTTCTAACAGGGCTTCAGCATGCATAAAAGTGAATGGCTGTTTGTGCGACTAAATTAAAATGATCATATTTGCCTGAAGCAAAAGCCCACATCATTTTAGATTAAACTCTTCATTAACTCATGAGAAAAGCAATACCAAAATTATCCAAAGAAAAAGAAAATGCATTTCCTTCTTGTCAAAGTGGTAACCTTTATGATGGTTTTGATTATTTGATAATGACTTCCAGGTATTCATTCATTTTGCTTTGTGTTGGTGATATTTATTTTTTCTTTCTTGTCATAGGAAATTGAGAGTTCAATAACTCTGCGCTCCTGAGCATGAAAACTGCCACATAACATTTGATATGCTTCAGTGTTTAATTTTCTGACAGTGAAGCAGTTTCAGAAAAAATCAAGCAATATTTGGAAGAATATCATATAAAATATCAACTCTTACCTTTACAGTTTCTGTCTTTCTTTTTATGGCCTGTCTGTTCTAGTATCTGTCTTTCTGTTTGTCTATCAGTCTATCTGCCTTTGCTCTGCCTGATAGTCTGTTATCATTCAATTAAGTTATAGGTCTTTTTTTTTCTAGCTGTTTGCTGGTCTTTCTGTCAAACTATCACTGTTCTGTCTGTCTCTTAGTCTATCTGCCTTTTCTTTGTCTATCTTTCTACTAATGGGTCTATCTGTTTATTTTTCCAAGCTGTTTACTGGTCTTTCTGTCGGTCTGTCTGTCAATATTTGGGCTGTCTGTCTATTAGTCTATCTGCCTTTGTTCTGTATGTCTACATTATTCAGGGTTTTTGTTTGTCTCTCTACTAATGGGTCTATCTGTTTATTTTTCCAAGCTGTTTACTGGTCTTTCTGTCTATCTATGTCAATGTTTGAGCTGTCTGTCTATTAGTCTATCTGCCTTTGTTCTCTATATCTAAATCTTGCAGGTTATTTGTATCTCTCTTTCTCTATTAATGGGTCTATCTGGGTTTTTTTTTGAAGCTGCTAACTGGTCTTTCTACTTACTTATGGTCTGTCAATGTTTTTGGCTGTCTGTCTACATATTTCTAGATATTTGCCTGTTAGAAATCATCAACCAAAACTGTAAACATAGGTTTCTTCAGTTTTTAAGTGATTCTACCTGACTGGCTGGCTATCTAAATATGTATATGTTGCACATACAGCCTACAGCAATAGAGCTAGAGGGCTGGAAATTTAAACATTTACTCCTTATTATGTCGAGAAAATATATTTTTTCTTTGTTTAATGAAAATTCACATTCAAAATAAATCTTTAGTGGGGGCGTTCAATTTACAATGTAAGTTTATGCAAAATCGGTCCCTTAGATTGTGTCCAGCAACATTCATGCTTTTTAAAAAATATTTCAACTTTTTTGGTGATCACCACCCAGCAAAAGACAAATAACTTATTCATTGATCACCACTTTTTCCAATCTTTTAATTAATCACCCCCAACAAGACATCCTGCCAAAAGACGTTGGTCATGTGATGGTCTCTATTGAATGACTAACCAGACCTGTCAGTCTATTCTTTTTGCTCTGTCATAGAGCTCAAAATTGGGTAAAAGAAATTGAAACAGTGAAATAGTTCTAAGAGTTCCCTTGGCAAAGGCATGAAACCCAAATTTCCATTCATTCTTTTCAAGTTAAACTTACCATATCTCCAGAAAATAATGTATAATAGGAACTAATGAAACAAGTACAACTAGAAAGATCACTCCATCATTATCTAAAAAATCAACAAAATTATGTGAGCGAAGGAGATTATCTGCAGATTTAAATACATGCATTAATATGTATTTCTGTCTACATAATCTGAGAAATAAGAATGAAAATAAAATGGTAAATAAAAGACTTAGAAGAAACACAGGAAAACAAATGTCCATGAGATATCATATTTGATCTAAGATCCACATCTTTGTAACTTATAGCATGTTTCAGCTGGTCAGTTTTCTTGGCAGACATGTACACACAAAGGATTATAAATATTTATCCACATGAATAGAATAAAGAGTTCCATTTGAAAGTGCTGTAAAGAATACAATACTTACATGATAAAAGGACCAAAAGTTGATATGTTGAACTAAAACCAACAAAACCCAGATAAATGGATACATCATTAATTTAAAATGTAAGGGAAGTCAGCTCAAAGAAAGTATAACAATGGGATGGATAATCACACATGAAAATTGTAAATAGGTCTGGTTAGTCACTCAATAGAAACCGTCACGTGACCAACGTCTTTTGGTAGTATGACGTGTTGGGGATGATCAACAATTGGAAAAAGGGGTGTGCAATGAATAAGTTGATCCTCTCGCCTTTTGTTGAGCTGCTATCACTAAACAAAAGTCTGAATATTAAAAAAAACAAGTGTGAATGCTGCTGAACACAAACTAGAAGACCAATTTAGCATAAACTTACATTATAAATTGAACCCTCCACTTAAAACTTATTTTGGGGGTGAATTTTAAAAAAAAAGAGAAGTTTGTTCTAGTCATAAGAAGGAGAAATTTTCATCCCTCTAGCTTCATTGGTACCCCCTGTACATGCGATACGTACATAGCCAGCCAGACCAACTTAAAAACTGAAGAAACCTAAGTTGACGGTTTGTAATAACAAAGAAAAAATAAAAGAGACTTAAACTTGTTAACCCACAACACTAGTTTAATCCAGGGTTTGGGTTATTCACGTGTTCTACATGTATATGTATCTATGTACCTATCTATGTATCTGGACTAGAGAATAAATTGGCCAATGTAAAGTATAAGATCAATAGTCATCTCAAAATAACAGAATGTATCTTTATAGCATTGGTGTTATCATGAAAAAATAACCTCCTGTTTTTTGTTCATAAAATTCACCATTTTGTCATCTGAAATTAAACTACTTCTTCTCCAAAATGTTGCTGCAATAAAACAGGGTTGACATATCTGACCAGAAGGGAAGATAATCCAAGTGTTATCTCTGAGACAGCCAACACAGGCATCGGAATAACATTGAATTTGGAAATCAAACTAGTCTGGAGGCAGAGGTTCAATACCGGTCTATTGAACTTCGAGCTGTGTTGGCTAACTCTCTGAGATAAAATTTGGATTATCTCCCCTTCTGACCAAATCTGGCAACCCTGCAATAGAATGAGTTTTTCCCTTTCAGCCAAATAGTTAAATAAATTCTCAACTTCTTGATAACCTGTTTGCACTTTTTTTTAATCTTTTGGTAATTCAAAGTTATCCTTATTAGGCTATTATAATAAAAAGGTCATTAATCTTTGATTTATTTGTGTTCGTTAAACATTATCAGAGGAATTATTCTGAGATAAACGACTCTGTTATTTGTTCCAATGTTTTCACTCTCATGTTTATTGCAGATGCATGAATAATGATTTTGAACATCCTGCTTTAAAATGTAATGAAAACACTGTGCTTTCATATCACAATAAAAACACATTGTTTTCATAGCATAAAAAGACCCTATGCTTTCATAAAATGAAAAAAAAAATGCTTTTATAACATGACAAAAACACTGCGCCTTCATAACAGAAAAACACAGCGCTGCGTTTTCATAACATGACCAAAATATTACGTTTCATAATATGATAAAAACATCAAATTTTCATAGCATGACAAAAATAATGCATTTTAATAACATGATGAAAACATTGCTTTCATAACATAATTAAAAAAACGTGTTCCAACATTGGATAAAAACCCTAGCTGAAGAATACTGCAGGATAAACCTGTCAAAAAAGAACAAAACTAGCATTTCAAGGAAAATTATGAATCACAGCAACCTATATATGCTTATTTTTACCTTGTAAATTAAACGGTGATCACTAAAAAGTCCAAATTTTCAAAATAATAAGTGAAAATGCTGCTGAACACAAACTAAGGGATCAATTTGGCATAAAATTACATTGAAAATTGAACCCCCCTAAACTAAAAACATATTTGGGGGGGAATTTTCAAAAAACAAAAATAATTATTTTCCCTACTCATTGAGAGGAATGTGTATGTTAAGTAAGTATCATGAGTTATTCCCCTTAGGCAGAAGAGTTCTTATCCACTTCCGCTAAGGGGCGCTGTTTTACGTTTTGGTGAACAAGCAGCCATTTTATTATTGTTATTAGTAGATGCGAGAACTTGAAAGGACACACGTGTGTGAATCGTGACCGCGATCATTATTTGAATAAAAGACCTGTAAGTACATCTTCTGTTTGTATTTTTAATCTGTTAATATCTGTCATTAAACCGATCTTACAGTGTGTCCTAATTTCAAATTTCCACTATGAACGGTTATGGCTGGGCGAAGTCCGAATACATAGATAGATAGATAGATACATATAAATATCTGAACACATGAATAACCTAAACCCAGCAACAGTATTTAAACCATAGTTGTGGGTAGCAGTGATTAAAATATAAACATCAATTCTCAAAATTAGTTTACATAAGTAAACTGAACAAAGGCTAGATTTTTTTTGTTGAGTATCAGGTTTAGTATACTGTTGCATAGTCAGGTTATTATTGGTAGTAACATACAGACATACCATTCAGCAGATGTAAGCATTGCACAGAAGAAGGAAACATAACTTGTTTTTCAAAACATCTGGGTGTTAGCTCAAATACGAATTGAAGAAGAGAAGCCTTTATCAAAGCTGATAAATTAAAAGGACAGTGTGATTTAGTAGTTACTTGCAGAATAATTATGTAAATTTCAATATCTAATAAAGATATTACTATTGATATATTAATATTGACTAGCAAAGTAGAATTGGGCAATATTTTTTGGTCTGTAGTTATCTTAATAGCTAAGATAAAAATGTAAGCATTGAACAGAAGAAGGAAACAGCAAAGACATTTCTAAGTTCTTGTCGCAAGAAACGAACATATACAATCAAAAACAACATAGCAGTTTCTGTCAAATACAACACGTAAACATTTTGTCCACCTAGGGAGAAGGAGAGAGTGTACATGATATGGAGAGAGAGAGAGAGAGAGAGAGAGAGAGAGAGAGAGAGAAAGGCTAAGAGACTATTTTGTCTTTCCAGACGTGGAGCATGCCCTTCTCAACTGACTGACTGACTCTTGAAATGACCAGTCTATTTATGCCTTCGTGTGGACTTAGCTAGCTTTTTTCTTTTCATTTCTACTTCCACTAATTATATTTATCTATAATAAATCTTTGATCTATGATAACTTGTTTTTCAAAACATCTGTTTTTTTTCAAAGTGTAATGTCCACGCAAAAAATTGCAGCATGGGGTAACTTCGTAAAATTCCAGACGCATTAATCACAAAATCATGGCGTCAACCTTGTATTTTAGGGCTGAAATTACAGCAGGGGTTCTTTCCGTGAAATTCTCAGCTGACCAAAGCTGACGCCAAACGCTGTAGGAGTTTGATCTATGACACAAGCCTGTATATTTTCTGTTCTGGGCTTTCATTCCAAGCCAGGATGGACCACAGAAAATTACTTAATTACCAATTTCGTTTTCTTATTAGAGACACTAAATGAACAACGTAATTAAGTTACCTGTACCTAATTGTATTACATGTAATGCTCCCAGAAGTCCATCAAATCCATCCACAGTTCACTACGTAGTTTAAAGCAGAGATTTAAATTGGATATTTTATAATCCACATGTATTGTAATTATAAATGCCAGGA
>VCCN01004376.1:6823536-6839481 GCA_006491835.1 Architeuthis dux
GTTAATGGGTTGATCATCTTATACAGTCCTTGGATCCAATGATGATGGCTCATGCTTTCTTAAGAGAAGATACACAAAAGCAGTAGTATCATCATCATTGTCATTCACTTCACTTGAGAATGTTTGGCACAGGAGCATGAATTATTAGAAAATTGTGTCATCATCCTCAGTCGTTATAAGTCCACTGCTGGACAAAGGCCTTTCCCCCCTCCTTCCATGACGACCACTTGTGCTAACCTCTGCCAGGTCTTACCAGCAAACCTTTCTATCTCGTCCCTCCATCTTGTGTCTAGTCTTTTCCTACTGCGTTTACTGTCCCATGGGCACCAATCGGTTAGTCTTTTCCTCAATCTATTGTCATCTCTTCTTGTTAGATGGCCAGATCATCTCCATTTTTTCTGCTTAATTATTTGTATAATATCCTTCACTCTAGATCACTCTGATCCATGTCTTAGAGTTATCCCAAGCATTGCTCTTTCCATGGTTCTCTGTGCTATTCTAAGTTGGTTTTCAGCTTGTTTTGTTAATTTCCATGTTTTGCCCCTGTAAGTCATGGCTGGTATGATGCAACCATTACACTTTAAGCATATTGGTAAGGTGCTCTTGAGAATGTCTCTATTCATACCAAATGCCTTCCAACCTATCATGCATCATTTTATTTCGCAGTCATGGTCTTTCTCTAGCTTTATTACCTGTCCTAGGTCGATGTATTCATCGACCTCTTCTAGAGTCACTCCTATTTTTATGGCCTTTTTGGGGACTTTATTGCTGAAAAATCACAGCAGAAATAGTAAGGAACAGTATTTGGAAAGGATCCTTTATGAGTACTAAAACACTGTTAGCAACTTAGGTGACATGGCCATATGTGTCTTCTGTGAAGAACAATCAAATCCTCATCATCAATGATCTTTGATATATGTCCAAAAGTTTATTCATCTGCAGCATAAAACTGTCATTATTGGCACCATTATCTTATTTGTGATTTGCTAAAAACTACATACAGTTATTCCAAAGATCTGTTGATTTCTGCTTATTTTTTGCTGCTGTTTATAATGAAAAAAAGGTTAATGATAATTAAATAACAGGTTTGTTTAGTCACTCAATAGAAAACATCATATGACCAACGTATTTTGGCAGCATGCCATATTGGGGGTGATCAATTAAAAAATTGGAAAACTTACATTCCAAATTGACAACCCCCACTAAAAACCTATTTAGGGGGAATTTTTTCTAGATATAATGAGGATTAAATGTTGAAATCTTCAGCCCTCTAGCTCCACTGGTGCAGCCTGTACATGTCATACATACATACAAATGGCAGCAGTTGCAGGGCTGTTGGAATGGAATTCAGATTGGGTGGGCTCAAGTGAAATGGAAAATTCTTTTTTTTAAACCACACCCTTTATATTGCTGGAAAACACTCCTATTGTAAAAAGTGCACTATTTAATTGATGGATATATGATGATATTTAGATATCTAATTGATGAAGATAATTATGAACAAAAGACTGCTTAGGGAATCTTTGAAAATAGAGCTTCAAAATCTGTCAGAAATCAATGTATTTTTCAAGTCATCCACAGACATTTTCTTTTATTAATCATATTGACTGAAAAATTATAACTGAGTTTGTTATATTCATTTACACCAATTTCTTTTAGTTTAACTTTCTCTGTGCAATTCATTCGAGCTTATATTGTCAATTCTTTCTTTCTGTACATGAAGTCAAAGTTATAGTCAAAGATAAATCGTGTATTTCTAAAACAACCATGCATGTTGGAAATCAAAGATAACTAGAGGTCAAGGTTTTTTTCCTCTGTTTTATCAAATTGAAATCGAGACTCGGGATAGGTCTATTATACACCTATGAACTAGCAAAACATAATTTTAAGGGGGTAATTGGTTTATTTACTCTTTCTGTAATCTTAAAGCTAGCTTTTTGCAGCATTTTTAGAAAAAATAAGGAACACATATTAGCAAAGTGAAGCCCCCCTCCCCACTCTCCGGCCCTGAATTTTTGTAAGGGCGGTCATGGTAGTGGTGTTATAAAGTACAAGTAACAAAAATCAAGTGTCTATGCCAAGACAAAAATGGCATCTGAATACGAACTGTTGTCTCCACCCGGGTACATCTCAATCTTAATCCTCAATTTCGGGTCTTAGTAATTGTTGCAAGATAAGGCAATGGAACACTAATGCTGGATACTGTCTTCTGTTGTGGCATCTGATCAGTGGGAGGCTAAAATTATGACTGTCTTCTTGTTGTGGCATCTTATCATTGGAAACTGAATTAGGACTGGCAGGACAAAGAAAACAGGTACGCTATTTATTTGGGCTGACCAGCCAAGAGAGGCAGAAGAAATATGGAGAGTGAGAGCCATATCCACCTGGAGCTGAGCTTGTAATTCAATGCGCCTTCTTATTGTTCGTCCCAGTATTGTTTCGATTTTTTTAAATAAGGGCCTTATCTCAGTCGACACAAAAAATAAATGAGATATTTTTTCTATACATTGTGTTTTCCAGTGAGGAAATAAGATGGTTATTTTTTTTTGTCAATATCAATCTTTTTGTATCTATTCATTATATTGAATGTTATTCTTTAATTCTATGTTTTATTTAACTTTCTACTTTTATTTTTTATTTTTTTCATATTTTCCATTTTTGGCCACTTTTTGGGCGAGGCACTATATATGATCACTTCATCGGAGGGGTTTTTGCCTCCATAAACAAAAAAGATTCAGAAAACTTGCAACTAAAAATATCATGTAATTAAGTCTTGTTTAACATAAAATAAGGTTGTTCTGATATCTGAAATATGTTTAGGGGTTAAGGGTTAAGAGGCAAATACAGAGAAAGTTTTCAAGAAATTGCCAGAGGTTTTTTTTTCAGATTCTGCACCGTGTTGCCAACTCAAAAAATATTTGTGTGCTAGTTTGACTGCCAAAAAACGCTAAAAAACGCGCTAAAAAATCGCTAAAAAAGTGCTAAAATAGCGCTAAACTTTAAAAAATAATCAGAAATGGCCAGAAACCACTAAAAAGATGCTAAGAATGGTCAAAGATAGCCAGAAAAAGGACCAGAAAGGGCCAAAATGTTTTAGGCTGACACGCGCTAATTTAGCGCTTTTGGCACTGCCAAAACAAGAAACACGCTAAATCTAGATTGAAACATGCTAAAATGTGTAACAATGATTCTGCATGTGGATAAAATGGCTGTCCATACGTCACTTTTTCCATTTCCTTCAATTTGCCTTTTAGCAACTCTCTCATTTCTGCTTCCATATTCCACAGCTTTGGTAAACTGTTTTTTGCTTGTTAGATATTGTATAGGTAACAGGAGGATTATTGGTATGTGATATATTTTTTGTAGAGTGAAGCATTTTTGCAGCAACTGCCACATCCTTGCTTGCATAGAGCTCACAACACTTTGTACCATTGAATATTAGTGCTGTTATATTAATCTCTTTGTTAAATAGAAATTATTAGAAATTGCGCTGAGTTGTCAAAGTTACTGTATTAGATTTATCAATCTTTTACTAATTCATATATTTAGTCAAGTATAGTCTGTTTCTTAAGGCAGAG
The DNA here is from genome assembly GCA_006491835.1 of Architeuthis dux. Classification (NCBI taxonomy): domain Eukaryota; kingdom Metazoa; phylum Mollusca; class Cephalopoda; order Oegopsida; family Architeuthidae; genus Architeuthis; species Architeuthis dux. The sequence continues at coordinate 6,827,115 of VCCN01004376.1, forward strand.
AGTGAATGCATCTTTGTCAACTGCTTTCTTCAGAGTTAGACTGATGTTCCTAGGTACAAAAGGAAACAAATTGCTGCAGTTATAATAAACAGAGCATCAATATAGTTGCTCTCTCTTCTTAAGTTTTGATAGACTCTTTAAATATATATATATATATCCAAAAAGCTTTATACAGTGCACCACAAAACTTTAAACTCAAGTGAAACATTTTGAATGATTTCATTACTTGTCTGGAATAAATTCATTACTGTTTGTGATTTTCTAGGTTGGTCATTTACAAACTCTGTCCAATAGTAAAAAGTTGAGCAGTGATCATGTTGAGTAGTTTTAACGGAATTTTAATCATTGAAAATTGGTATCGCAACTAAACTTTAAACTTGTTGACAATTGACATGATATAAAGGGTTCAAAGTTCGATTTATCATTTTCTGCTGTTGTTAGAAATGGTGTCAGGTCTACACAGACCACATCGCATGGGAAAGAGACCAAAGCAGTCTGATTTCAAACGTGGTAGAATTGTAGAATTTTGAAATCAGGAGCTATCACAAGATGCAATAGCTGAGCGAATTGACTGCAATCAGATAGTTGTTAAAAAAATATTTGTATAATCCAGAAAGTTATGGAACCAAAGTATCAGACCCAAGAAGCCAAATCCAAGAAGATGTCCGATCATGATGAGAAGGTAGTTATCAGAGCACTGCAGCAAATCCGCAATCAGTCCATGGCTTGTCCGAAGGCAGAAACAGTAGTTCAAATTCAGGTGAACAATTAAGAAGTCAGGATTCAGGCACAGAAAAGAATTTCAATGTTCAGCTTTGAAAATGTTCCATAAACAATATAGACTGGAATTTGCAAGACTTCATCAGAATGGTGGATGGTCCTCTTTATAGATGTGAAGAAATTCAACCTTGATGACCCAGATGGCCTCCAGTATTACTGGCATGACCAATGATTACCAAAGGAAACCTTTTCAAATCCCACTGTTAGCAGCTTAAGTGACACGGGCCTTCTGTATCTTCTGTGAAGAACAATCAAATCCTCATCATCAATGATCTTTGATATATGTCCAAAAGTTTATTCATCTGCAGCATAAAACTGTCATTATTGGCAACCATTATCTTAGAGTGATTTGCTAAAAACTACATATAGTTATTCCAAAGATCTGTTGGTTTCTGCTTATTTTTTGCTGCTGTTTATAATGAAAACAAGGATAATGATAATTAAAATAACAGGTTTGTTTAGTCACTCAATAGAAAACATCATATGACCAATGTATTTTGGCAGCATGCCATATTGGGGGTGATCAATTAAAAAATTGGAAAACTTACATTCCAAATTGACAACCCCCACTAAAAACCTATTTAGGGTGAATTTTTTCTAGATATAATGAGGATTAAATGTTGAAATCTTCAGCCCTCTAGCTCCACTGGTGCATCCTGTATATGTCATACATACATACAAATGGCAGTAATTGCAAGGCTGTCGGAATGGAATTCAGATTGGGGTGGGGGGCTCAAGTGAAGTGGAATTCTTTTTTTTAAACCACACCCTTTAGATTGCTGGAAAACATCCCTATTGTAAAAAGTGCACTATTTAATTGATAGATATATGATGATATTCAAATATCTAATTGATGAAGATAATTATGAACAAAAGGCTGCTTAGGGAATTTTTGAAAATAGAGCTTCAAAATCTGTCAGAAATCAATGTATTGTTTAGTCACTCAATAGAAACCAGAGAAATGGTGGGAAAATGGCAATTCCAGTATGTTGACAGTTGATTAAACACAGCATGATACGTGAATATGCTAAGAAATGCAAATTTAGTAGCTGAAGATGTTTTGATCAGTCCATATTTCAGCAGGATAATACTCCTATTCTGGAAGAGTCATGCAACATTTTTTCAGGCATAAGTTGAAAAACATAATATTTCTCTAAATACTGATTCTGACCTTCATTTCTTTCAGATATTTCTAATTTCTCAGAAAAATTATTGTGTTTCCAGTGAGACTGTAATTTTCTGCAAAATCCTTTTTAGTAGAATATTCAAAAAAATTAGATAACAATAATTTTCACAAGTAATTGTTAGCACACTCAATACACTCAAACCACTTTTGGGCTTGAACCACACCCACCCACCACGTTGTGTTGTGCTGGAAGGCATATAGAAGGAGAGACTCTAGAAGAGGTCGATGAATACATCTACCTAGGACGGGTGATAAAGCTAGAGAAAGACCATGGCTACAAAATAAAACAGCGCATAACGATGGGTTGGAAAGCATTTGGTATGAATAGAGACATTCTCAAGCGCACCTTGTCATTGTGCCTAAAGCGTAAGGTATACAATGGCTGCTATATACCAGCTATGACTCATGGATGTGAAACATGGAAATTAACCAAATGAGCTGAAAACCAACTCAGAATAGCACAGAGAGCTATGGAAAGAGCATTGCTGGGGATAACTCTAAGAGATAGAAAAAGATCAACATGGATCAGAGAGAGAAGGATATTATACAACTAATTAAGCAGCAAAAATGGAGATGGGCTGGCCACCTAGCAAGAAGAGATGACAATAGATGGGGGAAAAGACTAACTGATTGGTGCCCATGGGACAGTAAACGCAGTAGGAAAAGACTAGACACAAGATGGAGGGATGCGATAGAAAAGTTTCCCGGTAAGACGTGGCAGAGGTTAGCACAAGATAGGTCGTCATGGAAGGAGATGAGAAAGGCCTTTGTCCAGCAGTGGACTTATAATGACTGACTGACTGACTGACTGACTGACTGACTGATGATGATGATGATGATGATGATGATGATGACTGTTTCTGATACACAATCTTCTAATAATTGATGCTCCTGTGCCAGACATTCTCAAGTGAATTGAATATAACCTTTATGACAATGATGATGATACTAGTGATGATTACCATAATTCTAATCTTTTTTGTGTATCTTCTCTTAAGAAGGCACGAGCCATCATCATTGGATCCAAGGACTGTATAAGATAATCACCCCATCAACTGCAAAAGGTAGCAAGTGTAAAAATTATCCATTGCAAGATAAAAGCCCTTGTCCATTACAAGATAATGTAATGAAATAAACTCTGGTTGTGTGTTCATGTGTTTGTTTATTAGAAGACTTGAATTTGGGGTGATAGAACTGGCACTTGCACCAAAATGCCATATCATGTTCTCTGGGCTAGGATTTGGGTGAAACGGTTGACTGGGTCACAAGGAAGTCACAAGGAAGTCACAACAAAGAAAATGCATTCGTCCAACCAGAGTGGTTTAAGGATGGCCGTGATTTCAAATCGGCTGGTAGTTAGAGACAGTTTGGAAGAGAGAGCAAAGGGGTAAACAAGCGAAGAGCTTCACTCCCACCCATCAGGGTGGAGTAGAGAGTGGGAGAAAGAAAACCAGTGCATCTGGATTTGAACTGCTACAATCACTGTCAGTCCTTCAGTAAAGAAACCACTCATTAGAATTTTAACAGAAAAACAGAATTCAATACCACGACTGCTCCACGAACCGGCAACACATCGAAGTTATCAACAGAAATAAAAGGAACACACCATTTCTCTCCAGTGGGAAAGTGTTTTCTCCGGTATGGGCAAAATGTTTTGTTTCCCTCCACAGATTCATCCCTCCCGTACATGTAAAACCAGCATTATTCTACAATAACCCATTGCAAGTTTTCCATTGCAAGATAAAAGCCCTGACTCACAGATAGAACTGAGTTGCCATCAACTACGATAAAACGGACATTTTATTGAGTTAACCATAGAACTAAAACGACGGAAATTTCTGTTTTCCGTAGTAAATGGGTTAAGATCAGTACACTATGAGAGTATTAATCAGAATGCCAGAGAATCGAGGATGCCTGTTATCACTTGGTCTTCAGCAATGGCTACCAAGGTATCTCTGGTGAGAAGATATAAATAATATTAAACGATATTAGATTAATTTTTGTGAATAGCATTTTTTTTTATGTTCTGTTCCACTGAAGTGCATAAAAATGTCTCCTTCCCTTTTTTTCAAACATGAATGAATTTTTTTCCATTTCAAAAGAAGGTGCCATATGTATCATTAATTTGAAATCTAATTCTACAGTGGACTTATAACGGGTGATGACGATGATGATGATGACGATGACGATGACAATGATGATGATGATGACAACAACGGCAACGATGACGATGACGATGGTGATGATTCATTTCTGTATTGTCAAATGTTCAGTTATTTTTATCCCGGTCAATGCCGAGATTTCCCTGCTAGTATATATTTAAAAAGTTCATAAAACTTATGAATATACAATACGAGCATATAGATTTATTTATACAGAGCAGTCTCTGCTGACAGTGGAATTTAAATTGCATACATCTCTAGAACAGTAACCCAATGGAAAAAGAAAAATGAAGTCGATTTTTTTTTATAAATCTTGCCTACGTTTGGCAATTAGAATTTGTTTGTTTTCCCGTCAAACAATGTTTTCTCATCATCGTACGGTTCCCTGAAGGAATGCCTCTAACCAAAATATAAATAGCTTTGGGCAAGCCTAATTTGACAAGAACGGAATATTGACGTTGGGTGCAAATTTGTCATTATCACATTATGTATTGTTTAAGAGAAAGGATCAGATAGGTGAGTTCTGAAATCATAATTTGCAGAATTTTCTACAGGGCAGTAAATTATCACTGAGCATAACAGATATGTAACAATATATAACAAACGTAAAAATGGAGGAAAAAAAATGAAGAAAGTATTTTTTTAATAAATAGGGGAAAAGATTAGGGAGAAAATTACGTGATAAAGTTGGTGGAATCCCAAAATAAAAGGTCCCTTGAAAAATGGGGAGAAATGCTATAGAAAATAAACAAGGGAGTCCAAAGAATGTTTTTGAGTGAAGAAAGTAAATTATCACTCAATACATACTAGCATTCCAAGGGAAATTATGAATTGTTATGATATACTGCCACGGGGGGTCATTTCCAGGCCAACACCTGTGCGGAAATGGAAGTGACCCCGGTCAGCTTAGGAAATATGCATATGCATGGGTGTCCAAAAACAGGATGTTGAACACACAAGCGCGGACGTTCAAACCTGATAAAAGAAGACCAGGACTCAGAACAGAGAGATGGACGGGAAGCTCAGAGGACTCAGAACAGAGAGGCAGACCACCTAGGCTGGGCTGGAAGGCACAAGACTGGTGTCCCTGTTGGGGACGGACTGTCGGTTCTCATTATCTCTCTCCACTCTTCATTCCCTGGCCGACGAAAATGTACCTTATGATATAAAAATATGTTCTCATATTTTTACAAATAACTTTCGAGTCTTCCTTTCTATCCAAGTTCAGGACTTTCATCCCAGTATACAACAGAATCACTGCCACCTATATATGCTTCTTTTTACCTCGTAAAATTAACAGTGGGCAGTGATCACTAAAAAACAAATAAGAAAGCTGCTGGACACAAAACTAAGTGATAAATTTAGCATAAACTTACATTGCAAATTGAACCCTCACTAAAAACATATTTAGGGGGGGAATTTTCAAAAAACAAAAAAGCATTTTCCCTACTCATTGAGGGTTGTGTGGGTGTACAATTTCAAGTTTCTACTATGAACGATTAGGGCTGGGTGAAGTCCGGAATACATAGTTAGATACATATAAATGTCAGTACACATGAATAAACTAAACCCAGCAACAGTGTTTAAACTAGTCTGTTGTGGGTAGCAGTGATTAATAAATATAAGTCATAATAAATTCAATTAGTTTGGATCAATCCACTTATATAACAGACACTTACTTTAATTTATCTAGCATATCGTTGTCATTTCACTATTTTGTTTGTTAAGAATGGGTTATTTGCTTTTCATTACACTTGAGCTACAGCTACAATATACCAAATTCAAAGACATCAAAAACATTACTTGGGCTATTCAAAGAGTTTTTTCGGAAATCAAACTCCTTCTTTTGTTGTTCACATGTTGTTTCAGTTGATCCATACTATGGCCTTCTCCAGATGTACTATTTGTATGTAAAGAGGGGACTCTGTGTCAAATCTGACCAATAATTGCATTTATAATATTCCATGCAAAACTAAATAGCAAAGCAGCCTCATAACATTATGGATCCTCCACCATGCTTAACTTTAGATAAGGTATTCTTTTCCTTTTAAGCGAAAGCCAAGAAGGACCACATTGCTGAAAAAAAAAGCATGAAAAGGAATGACTGATCTTTACCAAAGAGTACTTAGACAAACTACAATCCTTCTGGTCAAATATTCTGTGGACAGATGTTACCAAAAAAGAGCATTATGGCAATGCACATGAAATGAAGCTTATAAGGAAAAGAACACCCTACCTGAAGTTAAGCATGGTGGAAGATCCACAATGTTGTGGGGCTGCTTTGCTGCCTCTGGTATTAGAGGCCTCGGCCATATCAAAGGAATCATGAAATCAAAGGATTACCAAGGAATTTTGGAGCAAAATGTGCTACACAGTGTGAGAAAAGTAGGTTTTATCCGAAGATCATGATTGCTCCAACACGACAAAAAACTAAGGGACACATCCAAAAGCAAACAAGAATGGTTGTAAAGGGGGAAAATGAATTGTTTTAAACAGTTCGGCAATGAGTCCTAATCTCAATCACATTAAAAATCCAGAAATATGAATCCATTCAATACACCACATTAATCCTGCAAACATTCAAGAGCTTAAACAAATTACAAAGAAAGAGTGGGAGAAACTACCAGCTGACAAATACAAGAAGCTTATAGATGGCTTCAAGAACCGTTTTGAGGCACTCATTTTTGCCAAATGGGTGTGTAACCAGATATAAAGGAAGGGTGCCAATATTACTGTCCAGGTCATATGTTCGATTTCTTCTTTTAAATTACTGCATGTAAGTTGGAAAATAATGATTAAATTACTTTGGATATCCTATTAAAACCAGCTGACAAGTGCATGAAGCTTATACATGAAGACATGTTTGGAGGCACTCATTGTTGCTAAAAGGGGTGTGCAATGAAATATAAAGGAAGGGTGCCAATATTGCTGTCCAGGTAATATTTTCTATTTATACTTTGAAATCAGTACATGTAAGTTGAAAAATAATAATTTTTTGTTAAATTACTTGGGACATCCTATTACAATTTTCTGGTGATAAAAATTTGGTTGATATCCATTTATTTCTGAAGATATTACAGAGGTTAAACAAGAAATTCAAGGGTGCCAGTAATTGTGACTGTCGCTGTATGAATCTGAGTTTCTTTATATCTATTTATCTATCTCAGCCCATTTCTATTTAATTATGTTCACGTATATATCGTTTTATCTATCTAGCCATCACTGCTTATTTCTATCTATTTATCAATCTATCCTTTATATACGTTTTAGCCCAATAAAAAAAACCCCCTAGAAGTTGACCTTCGGGAAGAAAATGAATTCCCAAGCCAACTGAACATAATGAGAAATTCTGAACGAACCCTGCATAAGCCACTCACTGTCACTGATGATAACCAAATATTCACAATATGGAATTGATCTTCCACTCTTACTCTGGCCAGAGTATCAGCGAATCTTTTCCTTTTCTGTGTTTGCTGGGGTTGATATGGATAGAGATTTGATTACTGGCATATAACTTTAGACGCCACAAACTAATTTTGGCTGTCATGACGATGGGATTTCTGGCCCCAGTGCCTCTTCGGTTTTCCGCTGGAAATGGATGCCAGGTGACCTTTGATCAATAGCCACCTCCATGGCCATAGAAACTGAAGCTGCGGTTCATCTGAGAAACATTTAATCACCTGCCTGCCCTCTTCTCTCTCCGATCGCTATTGAAGATATCACCTGCTGCTGCTGACCTGCAATAAACACCCATAACACGAACGGCTCGGACTTTTCAAAGCTCTTCCTTCAATCACTTCTACCAATCAAAACTTAACTGCATTTGTTGGGGAGTTAATTGTAGGATCTTCCGAACATCCCTTCTTGTTTGCTCATTGAAGCAGTAATTCCATTCAGGGTTAAGTAAACATTACATTCAGCGGGTGTTTTCACAATCTATTCAAAACAGGACATCGTTTATCGGTTCAATTGTAATTATAGTGAACATATTTTGTTCATGAGATTATATAATGAGGTCTGAATGGGGTTAACTGTTGTAACAGGTCTGGTTAGTCACTCAATAAAAACCATCATGTGACCAACGTCTTTTGGCAGCATGCCATGTTGGGGGTGTTCAATTAAAAAAAGCTCCAAAAAGTTTGAATTTTCCAAAAACAAGGGTGAATGCTGCAGGTCACAAACTAAGGGACCAATTTAGCATAAACCTACATTGTAAATTGACTAACTAACTAAAACCCTATTTGGGTGAGTGGTATTTTCAAAAAGCAAAAAAGAATTTTCTAGACATAATGAGTAAATGTTTAAATTTTCAGCCCTCTAACTCCATTGGTGTGGCCTCCACGTATGACACCTACATACATACATAGCCAGCCAGACCAAGTTGAAAACTGAAGAAACCTATGTTGACAGTTTTGGTTGACGGTTTCTAATGTATTCGACAGTATGGCTTGACATAAGTTTATGGTCAGTGATGTAGTGGTAAAGTTAGGGAATGCAGGGCTGCCTGCTTTAGTAAGCATATCTATTCAATTTGCAAAGCAAGCCTCTGCAGCTGGGTTGTTTGGGGATGTGCCACATTTTAGGGTTACCTTGATTCAATATGCATAGCTACAATGCCCGCCTTGGCTAATTGAGGTCACAAAAAGAATTTTAGTAGTTTATAGATAGTGAGGGAATGCCATTCCCCCTCCCAAACAAAGTAAGGGGACACCATTCCCATGCTCCACAGCATTACACCACTGCTCATGGTATTGATTTCAAAGGAACATGAGTATTACAAGTGATCAAAGGAAAGCAAAGCACGTAATCAAGTTACAGTTATCCCTTGTCATTCGCAGGTTTTCCATTTGCGGTTTCGATAATTTCAGTCTTGAATAATTTAATATTTTTTTGAGTTTTGTGGCATACCACGAAAACCATCGTAATAATTTTTATGTTATTAATAAGAAAAAAGATTGCAGAAAAGTATCAACTAAAAATCATTATGTAGACAATATAATACAATATAAACATGGTTGAAAACATATTGAAACTTAAAAAGGAAAAGATTGTTAATAATCACTGCACTGTAGTTTTATGAAATTTATGGTTTTCATTAATTAACTGTATTTATATTTACTTGCATCTACTGCACACTTTTTTTAACACTCTTTTAATATGTATTGCAATAATTAAATATCTTCTTTCAAAGTTTAATTTTGGCTATAAAATAGCATAGAGTTAGTCGTAAAAAAATACCTTTGCGTACTCACAGAGGATCTCACAGCAGATTAAGGCTGTGTTTACGTTTTGGACTAAAAAAAATATTGATTACAAAATAATTAATAGAATTTAGTCGAATTTTAAAATTTAACATTTTCACTGTATGCTTTACTGTATTCATTTATTTATTTGTAAATTTACAATTTTGGAATGGTAAAGTATTTCTTTATCAAAAGGTTTAGGGTACAAGATGTATGGATTTTGGGATCCGAAATGGAGTGGGATGTGCAGCAAAAACTATTTGTGAATTTAGCGCATTTGTGGCCCCTTGATACTCCTAATAACAGCGAATGGCAAGGGATAACTGTATTTGCAAAATCAGAATTCAAAATCCTGGTTATTACCTGGGATCGAACAATGGTGGTAAGTATGCAATTAACTCAGCTAATAATCCTTTCATTTCTATATCATTTTGTATGTATTTAAATAGAAGTAAAATGGTTGATCAGATGTTTTAGTTTTTACATAAAAGTTTATTTGAGTGTAACTGGTAAAGCATGAGAAGGTAAAGGTTTTATATGAGCTAATATAAAACCATATTATGAGGTATGTGTGGAAAGTATCCAGGCATTTAATATTATAAAAAAATAGCCTACGCAGGGCAATGACGCCATAGTTCTCTTCAAAGTAATCCCCTTGGGATCTCACACACTTATCCCTGCATCCCTTCCCCGTTCCAAAACGTGCAAAATCCTCTTTTAGAATTGCCATCAGGTACTTCATTCTGTTTTACTTAATCTCATCCACTGTCTCAAATCTCCTCCCTTTCAATAGTTAAATTCAGAGGTTGCAGGGAGCCTAATCTGGACTGTAGTAGAGCTGAAAGACCTGGGTGATGCAATGTCTTGCCAAAAACCCTGCATGAGACTTGAAGAATTGGCAGGCGTGGCAGGCGTGGTCTCCATGGGAGAGTCTCTGCTCAGACATGTGCAGTAAGGCCTCTTCAAATTGGTTGCATCAAACCCATGCAACCGGTACTCAAGATATTCAAAATGACTTCCCAGGCAAACATTGTATACCCTAGTTTCTGTATAGATATCTATTAGTCGAGTTTGAAGTTGTTTGGATCAGTGATTTTCTAGAAATCTAATAAAAATAAATTAAAAATTAAAGATTACAGATCTTTCTTTATAGTTTCTATAAATTATCTCCCTTGACTTTTACTCTTTAAAACACATTTTGCATCACTTGCTAACAATGTCTTTTTTATAATTCTATTCAACCAGAAAACTTTAGTTTATTCAAAATTTTACATTTAAGAATTATTGTATTTTTTTTTTCACACAACAAATACAGCAATCAAAAACGTTATTAGATAGATAGATAGATAGATAGATAGATAGAGAGTTAGATAGATAGATGGAGTCAGACATCTGTGGGCATCAGCACAAAAAAAAACCACAAACTCTTGTGGTGTAATAGCAAAACAACCATCCTTTCATTGGAAGATTCCAGATGCAAGTCCTGGCAAGAGTGTGTTGGTTGTTTGTTCAATCACACAAGTATTCCATTCAAAATTGTTTTACATGACAATTATGACAGGCAGCTCCACACACCCTAAAATCCGACCCCTTCCAAACATGCAACTTTGGAACGGGCACTACACTAGTACACTGTAAATACTGAAGCAGAATATACACAATATTTACTAAGTTTAGTTTAGTTTGACACAAAGCCACAGTAGTGGGGCACCCAGTGAGGATTGAACTCACCACAGTAGTAATGGTCAGTGTCACAAGCTTTTCAAATATTACTACACTGATTGTAAAAGTAAGGATTTCATAAAATCACTGAAATGTTCAGCGATTTCACCAAATCCATAGCGATTCACATATTCACACTCACACACTCACACACATACATTCACACACACACACACACTCACACACTCACACACATACATTCACACACACACACTCACACACATACATTCACACACACGCACATTCACACACATACATTCACACACATATATTCACACACTCACACACAATCATACATACAAACATTCACTCACACACATTCAGACACACACACACACACACTCACACACTCACACACACATTCACACACTCACACACACACTCACACACATACAATCACACACACAAACATTCACTCATACACACATTCACACACATACTCACTCATATTCACACACACACTCACACACATTCACACACATACATTCACACACATTCACACATACAAACATTCACACACACTCACACACATTCACATACACTCACACACATTCACACACATCCACACACACACACATATGTATATTAGGGGTAAACAGAAAACAATGAGCATGTGCTAAATCCCTTCCAGTCAATTCATAACTTCTCTGTTCAAATTCAGGGTGGAAAAGAAATTACACTTGAAAAGAAATGAAAAAAGTTTTCAACAGGATAAAATAAAAAAAGAATTATTGATTCAACATTCGACATATGAATTTTAAAAGCAAATCAATCCATCCTTTTTATAAAGTTCTCAGTGTTGCATAGAGGCAGGATGTCCTGAGTAAACTTGGCTTTCATGAGGATTTCTAACTTTGAGATATTTCCCAAATCCAAAGAGCGGCCTTCTTTTATCAGATGAATGATCATTGCTCCCTATATTTATCTTTCTTCTTTCGAGGAATCTTTATGTACTTGGGTAATCATTAGAATTTAAAAAGTAAATTTGCTTACATCCCACCTCTGAAAAGATCAAATATTACATAGCTTTTTAGCATCTCTCGACATGATCTTATACTTATGTATATATACATATAAATAGAAGGTTCTTAGAGCTTACATACACAAACATACATAAGAATGTGAAAATCTGTGTATACACTTATGCATCTCTCTCCCACTCTCTCTTTATATATATATATATGTGTGTGAGGCTTTAGAAGAGGCTGATAAATACATTTACCTAGGTCAACTGATCAAATATTACCTAGCTTTTCAGCATCTTCCAACATTAT
>VCCN01004376.1:6842542-6861104 GCA_006491835.1 Architeuthis dux
AATAACAGGTCTCGTTAGTCATTCAATAGAAACCGTCATGTGGCAGCATGACCTGCTGGGGGTGATCAATTGAAAAATAGGAAAAAAAAAGGTGATCAATGAATAAGGTACACAAACTAAGGGGCTAATTTAGCATAAACTTACATGGCAAATTGAACCCCCCACTAAAAACCCATTTAGGTGGGGAATTTTGAAAAGACAAGAAAAACCTTTTTCTAAACATAATAAAGATTTACTCCTTATTAAGTATAGAAAAAAGGTGTTTCAATTTTCAGCCCTCTAGCACCATTAGGGTGGCCTATGCGCGTGATACATACAATCTTTCCTTACTGAGCAAAAAATCCACACTTCTCTCACTTATACACTTGTCTTCCAGGTTATTGTATGGCGCTACCTTCAATTTTCTGACCCTCCAGCAATATTCCCTATTTATTATTTGAACCTCATTCCAGAGAGGCCAAATCATGTTGGATACACCAGTTCTTGTACGATCACCGAAGTGAAGCAACGTCGAGCTTGGTCAGTAGCTAGATGGGTGACCGTGACCTGCTGGGGAAACATCTCCTGCGCCATGTTGATCTCCGAACATATTGATCGCTGCTTTCCTTTGGGAGTCTTCTGTATGGTCGAGAGTGGGGAAGTGGAACTTGATCATACTAAGCGCCCAGGCGTAGCAGCTAATAGCTGTCACCCATGGTCAACCTTGGCTAACTGGGGCCTCAGATTCCAGAGAGGATAATGTGAGCCCTTCTCCCTCCAAATAAAATCTACCATACCAGGCTTTTCTTCTTCCCCTTTGAATATGGCGTTATTTTATATTCCTCAGTTCTGAGTCTCTCGGGACAACTGGTTTCTCACTTATATTTTTTCCACATTTTCATTAGAGGTTAGAAACTGTCAACCAAAACTGCCACCAAAACTGTCAACATAGGTTTCTTCAGTTTTTAAGTTGGTCCGGCTGTCTGGCTGGCTATTTATGTATGTATCATATATTATTATGTCTAGAAAAAACGTTTTGTTTTTGTTTCAAAATTGCCCCCCATGATACTTTTTTAGATGGGCATTCAGTTTGCAATGTAAGTTTATGTTAAATTGATCCCTAGTTTGTGTCCACTTGTTTTTGGAAAATTCAGACTTTCTTTAGTGATCACTGCCCAACAGAACGGTTTCTATTGGCGTGCAAATTCATGCTTCTGTGTAAATTGAATCATAATGTGGGAAAATTGCCTTGAGCTTTTCTCGTCTATTGACCAGATGATGAATATGATGACTGGCAGTGGAACTAGATTTAGGGAGAGTAATTTTCATTCTTCTCCCATGGATATTAGTGTTTAAATGGCAGTTTTATCCATCACCATGACTAGAACTGGAACTATATAACTTGATACAGCATATAACTCAATTGGGTTACAGTAATTTGTCTACTTTAGCAACCATTCGACAAAAAGTCACTGAAATTCATTGAGATATTGTGGGGACAAAAATGATTTTAAACCAAAGTGATGTAGACAAAACTGATATTTGCTAAAGTGATGTAGACAAAAGTGCTGTACCCCATTTGAACACATACTGCTCCCAATTAGACCAATTCAAAGCAGCATCCAACAAAAAACATCTGGAATTTGTTAACAAAAAGAGCGTAATATTCCATCAGGATAATGCTAGACCAATTAATTCTTTGGAGATTTGACAAAAATTGTTACAGCTTGGCTGGGAAGTTTTTACTTAACTGCCATATTCACCAGATATTCTACCTTTGGATTACTATTTTTTCTGTCTTTTTCAGAATTCTATTAATGAGAAATATTTCCATTGAACTTTTGGCGATATTGTGGGGACAAAAGTGATTTTAGACAAAAGTAATGTAGATTAAACTGATATTTGCTAAAGTGATGTAGACGAAAGTGCTGTACCCAAAAGTGATTTTAGACCAAAGTGCTGTAGACAAAACTGATATTTGCTAAAGTGATGTAGACGAAAGTGCTGTACCCGAAAGTGATTTTTGACCAAAGTGCAGTAGACAAAACTGATATTTGCTAAAGTGATGTAGACGAAAGTGCTGTACCCAAAATTGGTTTTAGACCAAAGTGATTTAGACAAAACGGATATTTGCTAAAGTGATGTAGACGAAAGTGCTGTACCCAAAATTAATTTTAGACCAAAGTGATTTAGACAAAACTGATATTCGCCAAAGTAATGTAGACGAAAGTGCTGTACCTGAACACAATTGTATTAGTGTCTACTACAAAATGTACGCAACCACAAATGAGTGAAACCCTGTCTACGCAATGATAAATGATTTTCTTTTTTATAATTGTATCAAGATCAACATATCTCAGCACCAGAAAGATAATTGATCTTATTATCTCTAATCCTACCTTCTAGCCAGAGTTACACTTAGATGAGACACATAGGATAAACACTTGTAAGTAAGTTCTATCTAAATTTACAGGCTTTTCTACATAAACTTTGGATGAAGTTATGTTAATTGTATTACTGTGGACAGATTGTGACCAGAGAACATGATTATGACACTTCTAAGGTCTATAACTGCCTTAATGAAAACTTTTGGCAATGTTTCAGATACTTGACAAGTTTGAACCATAGCTCGACATTTGGAATTTTGGCTGTCTATGAAATTGTGCTTCCTTTTTTAAATCAAAGTTAACACACACATTCTCACACCTACAGATAGATAGATAGATAGATAGATAGATAGATAGATAGATAGATAGATAGATAGATAGATATGAACATAGTGAGATAGATAGATAGATAGATAGATAGATAGATAGATAGATAGATAGATAGATAGATAGATAGATATGAACAGAGTGAGATAGATAGATAGATAGATAGATAGATAGATAGATAGATAGATAGATAGATAGATATGAACAGGCTGGGATAGATAGATAGATAAATAGATATGGATAGATAGATAGAAATGAGATACATAGATATATAAATATGAACAAACTGAGATAGATAGATAGATAGATAGATAGATAGGAACAGACTGGGATAGATAGATAGATAAATAGATAAATAGATATGGATAGATAGATAGAAATGAGATAGATATATATATAAATATGAACAAACTGAGATAGATAGATAGATAGATATGAACAGACTGGGATAGATAGATAGATAGATATATAGATAAGTAGGTAGAATTCAAGAAAGTTGTACAGCAAAATTAGATCTTATGCAATGTGGGAAATGAGACCTGGCAGAAACGTCAACATGTATAGTGCTGGTCACAATTATTGGCACCCTTGAACTTTTTGTATAACTGCCAATGCATCTTCAGAAATAAATGGAAATCTACCAAATTTGGATTATCAGAATGTTATAATAGTATGTACAAATAATTTAACAAAAGAACATTATTTTTCAACTTACATGTAGTGTTGTATAGCCCTCTTGGTCTTCAGGAGGAAAATCCTGAACTTGGAGAAAAAGGAAGACTCAAAACTTGTTTATAAAAATATGAGGATATATTTTTATTTCATAAGATACATTGTGTCATGGCGGAGAATGAAGAATGGGAGAGAGACAATGAGAGCCGGCAGACTGTTCCCAACAGGGGAACTGACCTTGTGCTCCCAGGACCAGCGGCGGTCTGCCTCTCCAAGGGCATCCTGTGTCTCTCTCTGCCTCCAAGGGTGTCTCTCTGTCGCTTTTATCTGGTTCAAATGCCCACGCTGATTTTCCAGCCTGCCATCTGCAGTCAGGGTCAATATCCTGTTTATGACCCCTGAACTTCCGGTGTGTCCGTTTCCAGTATAACTTTGTTGTCATCAATATCCTGTTTAACTTTCACCACCTGTGGGGGTCAAATCTGTGACCTCTGTCCACAGCCGCTTAACTATCCAACAGTATGTACAGATTTTTTCAGACTGTTGTCTTCATCTTAGTTCATCTTTTGAACACAACGTTTCGGCCGTTGTTCCATACAGCCTTCTTCAGGTGGTTGCTGTAAATTGAGAAGGTTTGAAATATTAGGACCTGGAGTCCCCATCGAAAGGTGGGGGTAGAATGTCCTCATTCTGCTGTCTATTTTCGAGTGGGAGGGTTCCTTGGGTCATAATCTTGTTGCTGATCTCTTTTGGTTTCATAATCATGTCGATGTTTACCATTCTGCTGTCTATGTTCTGCCCCCACTCTTCAATAGGGGCCCCTCGTCTCAATATTCCAAACCCTCTCCATTTATGACACCCACCTGAAAAAGGCCGAAACATTGTATTCAGAAGATGAATCCAGATGAGGACAACAGTCCGAAAGAATGTATACATATCGAAGATCCCTCATGTAAAAATTCAGAAGAAATAGAAAATATGACCTGGGGAGTAATAAAGGCACCCTTCCTTTATATTTGGTTGTACACCTTTTGGCAATGAAGACTGCCTCCAAACGTTTCTTGTGGCCATCTATAAGCTTCTTTCACCTGTCAACTGGTAGTTTCTCCTACTCTACCATAGCAATTTGTTCAAGCTCTTGAATGTTTGCAGGATTCATGTGGTGTATATTACATGTTCCAACCATGTAACATGAAAGATTCTCAATGAATTTCAATGAAATTCTGTGGAAGCGTGGGCAATAAGCTATGAAAGAAGTCATGAAATTTTAAAGCAGATCCATCACAATTATCTCCCCTATGTCCTAGCTAATTGTCCGCAACCACAAAATATCTCCAAAGGTTCTCTGTCTTTCCACAGGATATCTCCAAAAGTTCTCAATGAATTTCAATGAAATTTCATGGAAAAGTGGGAAATAGATTAGGAAAGGATCAATTAGTTTTAATTAATGCACAATTAACTCCCCTACATTGTAGCCATCTGTCCACGTTACACAATATCTTAAAAATCTCTCAATCTGTACACACGATATCTCAGGAGATTCCCGATGAATTTCAATGAGATTTTGTTGAAGGGTGGGCAATAACCTACAAAAGAAGTCATGACATTTTGGAGTATATCCATGCACAATTATCTCCCTACATCCTAGCTAACTTTCTGCATCACACAATAGTTCCAAAGGTTCTCTGTCTGTCCACACGATATATCCAAAGGTTCTCAATGTGGAAGGGTGGGAAATAGGCTACCAAAGAAGTGGCTAAAGTTTGGAGCAGATCCATCAACAATTACCTCCCCTATGTTATAGCTATTGATCCACACGGGTGTTTCATTTTAAGACACAGGCATATGACATTTGATTGTAAATAGCTTGAAATGATTTGTTATATGGTTCTTTTGTAAAATTTACTAAGCATTACTCATCCTTTCCAACAATATAAAATATGCCCCTATTTGATGCAAACAATTTTTTTTTTACTAAGGCACCACAGCGAAAATTCGCTATTATGAAAAATGATGTTAATTTCTTTTTGCAACTGATCTGGAATGTCTACCCAAGATATTCTTACTTACTGAAGGTCCCTCTAGCACAGTGGTTCCCAACCAGGGGGGAATTTGGGTAGTCCAATGGAGGAATAAGGCTATTAGGTAAAAATAAAAGTCCAGTCTAGAGATAGGGTTTTCTGCACTTCTATCTATCAAGTCGAAGACTCGAAATAAGCTCCAAGTTGAGAATGATTTAAGATGTACTCTCTCACTAATAGACCCACAAATCGAAGAACTAGTTGCAAAAAAAAAACAAGAACAGAGATCAGATTGATGTGTATATCAGTTACAATAGCAGAATTCTTATTTTTAATTAGAATTTCAAATGATGTGTTCCTAATTATTTTTGTTTGTTTTCTTAGGGTATCAAATACACAGCAGCAGCTGTACAATCATAAAATTAAACTAATTCTTAGTATGAAGCTGTCTAATTATACGTAAAATAAAATTATTATTTGAAATTATTCTTTGTTGCAACATAATAAATGGAAAGGGGGGAATACTAGTATTCTTATTGACAAAAGTGAGGAATAACTCGAAAAGGTTGAGAACCACTGCTCTAGCATGTCCAATTGGTTTCATATTTCTATTACAGTGCCAGGACTATATCAGGCTGTTACACATAAAATGTTTTTCTTTTACATCATAAAGAATAATCCTATAATAATAAAACTGAGAGATTTACTTAATTTAACTGCAGTTTGTTGTAGATTTAATGTAAATCTTATTATAATTCACCAAAAGTCTGTCCATCCGTCTGTCCGTCCATCTGTCTGTCTGTCCGTATGAGACAGCCTACCACAAAAATCACACAACATAACTCCATGGAATTTTCTTGTGTGTACCAATGGGACCCCGGGAAAGTTTTTTTAGCAATTTAGTTTTTAAAAATCACCCGCCAAATATGTTTGTTTTCACAGGGGGATCAATTTAAATATAAATGTAACTTCATACTAAAATGGTCACATTTTTTGTGCCCGCTTTTTCAACTGAATCCACTGACTGCTGCTGAAAAACTGCTTAGGGGGAGTAAGAGGATATATTAGCTGCTGATTGGAAATGCTTAATCTTGCTAACAGTAGGTACTTTGGTATCATTCATAGCGAGGGGCAAGAGAGTAAGTAATATTTTCTGTTAAGTCTTTTAACATTTTTCCGAGATTGTAAAAAAAACTCTTTTTTAAAAATGTTAAGTAAGTATCATGAGTTATTCCCCTTAGGAAGAAGAGTTCTTATCCACTTCTGGTAAGGGGCACTGTTTTACGTTCTGGTGAACGAGCAGCCATTTTGTTTTGTTAAGAGTAGATCGGGGAGCCCGAGAAGCCACATGTGTGAATTGGTGACTGCGGTCATCTTATGAATAAAGGACCTGTAAGTACATCTTCTGTTTGCATTTTTAATCTGTTAATATCTGTCATTAAACAAACCTTACAAAGACATATCAAGGGATTACTGTAATTCAAATGAATTCTCTCTTTTAATTTTGTAGTTTGGATGTAAAAAAATAATTAACAAAATAGATATAGATAGATAGAAAATTGAACACTATCTGATTTTCTATCTATCTATATCTATTTTGTTTTGTCAAAAGACAACAATTCATACGTAACTACCTAGTATTTGTAAATATTATTTTAAAAATGATCATCTAAATGATTTTTATTATTTATTTTTTACTGATGAAATTCTAGAATTATCTTAGATAATTCTAGAATTTCATCAGTAAAAAATGAAAGCATTCTGTAATATATCTCTGTCTTTCTTATAAATTGAACACTATCTGATTTTCTATCTATCTATATCTATTTTGTTAATTCTTTTTTTACAGCAATTTATCCCACCCATTTGGGCAAGTATTCAGATGTAGAGCTATAATTCATTATTATTAGAGAAATGGTGTCTATTTAAGAAGATCATTTTCAAGTACATTTTCAAATTAAGACATAATGATGCCCAAGCTGCTGATAACATCAACAAAGCATTTGGAGTCAACAATGTGAAGTATTCAGCATTGGTTCAATAGGTTTATGTCTGAAAATATGGATACCAATAATAAATCTCAAGGAAGGCCCCAACCTGGTCTCAATGATGAAGAACTATTGACAGCAGTGGTCAATGACCCATGAACAATGGTTCAAGGATTTTCTGGAGACTTTAGCATGTCATGTCAAGGCAATATGAAAGCTTAAAAAGTTGGAAAAATTGGTCCCACATGAGCTGAATGAAATTCTCCATGGCAGTGCAAGATCCCACACCTCTCAGTTGACTGTGTCTAAGCTTAGAGAATTGGGATATGAAGTCTTGCAACATCCTCTATATTCACCTGACATTTCTACTACAGATTATTATCTTTTCAAGTATTTTGAACTTCATATCTGTAGTGAAAAGTTCAATAATTGAGAAGTCATAATTTGTGGTTTTACTAAGTTTTTGACCACTAGACCTAAAGAATTTTATAGAGATGGCATATTATCATTAGAGGAACATTGGTAAAAGGTTATTGCTTCAAATGGATCATATTTTGATCAAATATTTACCGATTCTTGTCTTTTATATCATCCTTCATCTTACTATTCAAAAGACAACAATTCATACATAACTACCTAGTATTTGTAAATATTATTTTAAAAATGATTATCTAAATGATTTTTTAATTTATTTAGGTTATATGCAATTTTTGCTTCGTGTTTAAACTTAATGTTTACAATACTGAACAAACAATAGACAAATAATATCAGTATTTTGCACATGTGATGAGAAAGCATTGATTTACTTAATACATGTAGGTAGATTTTTTTCAGACTGACAATTGGATTACATCTGTCTGCAGGAATCTTTAACACTGAGATTAAGAATCATCTGTAAGCTTAATACAGGTACACCACTGATTTTCCAGCAACTAATTGTTTGACACGACTTTTAATCAAAACAAAATTATGAGTGGGCACTTGAAATTCTCACAGTGCTCATACCAGTTCACTAAGTGGCCACAGGTGATGTTGTGCATGGAGCCATCTCTTAATTGTTTATACTGAGATGGTTGTTACTGCTCCTTCAGTTTGGTAAAATTCCTGGCGTAATTTGCTTACATTTACCCCTAGTAATGGTTTCTAAGCAAAATGCAGGAGTCAGTGATGGTGTAAAGTGCAAACACAAGTCCATATCGATGCAAGAAAAGGTAGAAGTGTTGAGAAAACTTGACCACAGTGTTTAGGTACAGAAGCTGTATGAGATGTAAACTTATCAACTGTATATGATATTTGTATGTGTTTAATTAATATAACTGCATCTGTTTAATTTATATTAATAAACTATATCATTTATATTAATGTATTGCATTTAACCATTTAATTCATACTTGATATTTGTTTAATTTGAGTTTCTTACGGCCCTAACACTTTAAAGGTATTAGATGCACATAATTAGTAGGTCAGAGGTGTATTATTGAATTATTAGTATGTGACCTCTGTTGGTCTGGCAAAATGGATATTAGTACAGTTCTGGAACCGAGAGTGCTGGAAAATCAATTGTGTACTTGTACATTTTCCGCATCTGTATGTCATGGCTGGTATTATGCAACCATTGTATACTTTACATACAATGGTTGCATAATACCAGCCATGACGTACAGATGCGGAAAATGGAAATTAACAAAACGAGCTGAAAACCAACTTAGAATAACACAGAGAGCCATGGAAAGAGCAATGCTAGGGATAACTCTAAGGGATAGAAAAAGATCTACATGGATCAGAGAGAAGACTAGAGTGAAAGATATTATACAAATAATTAAGCAACAAAAATGGAGATGGGCTGGTCACCTAGCAAGAAAAGATGACAATAGATGGGAGGGGGGAGACTAACAGATTGCTGCCCATGGGACAGTAAACGCAGTAGGAAAAGACCAGATACGGGATGGAGAGATGAGATAGAAAGGATTGCTGGTAAGATATGGCAGAGGTTAGCACAATCTAGGTCGTCATGGAAGGAGATGGGGAAAGGCTTTTCTCCAGCTGTGGACCCATAATGGCTGCTGCTGCTGCTGATGATGATGATGATGAAGAAGAATTCCCTAAACTTTTGAATAGCACCTTACATGTTCCAGTTACATAAATGTTGCTATTCCATTTAAGTTGCACATTTTACCCCTAATTCTAACTTCAAATCATCTTTACAAACATATTAGCATCAAGAAACAAAAATGTGAACACTGCGGGACACAAACTAAGGGACCAATTTAGCATAAACTTACATTGAAAATTGAATCACTGTCTAAAATCCTCTTTTAGGGGGTGGGTTTCAAAAAAACAAAAAAAGCATTTTCCCTACTCATTGAGGGGAGTGTGCATACAAAATTTCAAGTTTCTACTATGAACGGTTAGGGCTGGGCAAAGTCCAGATACATAGACAGATAAAATTGAACCCCCCTCTAAAAAATCTATTTTGGCAGGGAATTTTCAAAAGACAAAAAAAGTGTTTTCCCTACTCATTGAGGGGAGTGTATGTGCAAAATTTCAAGTTTCTACTATGAATGGTTAGGGCTGTGCAAAGTCCGGATACATAGATAGATACATAGATACATATAAATGTCTGAACACATGAATAACCTAAACCCAGCAACAGTATTTAAACCAGAGTTGTGTGTAGCAGTGAATAAAACTGATAGTTTATCATTTGATAGGTATCTGTGTCTCTGGCTTTGGTATTTTTACCTAATTTTAAAACATGGACTTAATTATGACTAGTTTTCTTCATTTTTTTGTTTCTTTTTATTCATGTCCTCAGCCTGTACATTTTTTAGCCATTAAAATGAATGTAAATTCATAATAAAGAAGTAGTTTCTGACAAGAATCAAACATGCTTCCCATACCTTGGGAGCAGTGTTGCCAACTTAGCGTGTTTTGCGCTAGATTTAGCGTGTTTCTTGTTTTGCCAGTGCGTTTGCACCTAAAACATTTTGGCCATTTTGACCATTTTCAGGCTATTTTTGACCAGTTTAGCATCTTTCTAGTGTTTTTTGGCCATTTTTGGCAATTTAAAAAATGTAGTGCTTTTTAGAGGTCAAACTAACGCGAAAATATTTTTTGAGTTGGCAACACTGCTGGGGAGCCTGTCTTACATAGATGATGCCTTTACTAATTCAACTATGGAAGCTTTCATCACTAGACAGAGCTCTCATTTAAAATCATTTTGCTCAGAGATAATAACACCAATCACTGTTACAGCATGTTCTAAACTTTATTTTCCCTAAAATGACTTGCCTTCTGGGAGTTATTTACAAAGTTCAAAAAAATTAAAAACTCAATTTTTAGTTTTGGTTTTAAAAGCGGCTTCCATTATTTCCACTGAATGTCCATTTTTTGTTTTTATTTTCTATTTTGGCTTTTTTTATTCCAGTGGCAATTGCTGAACTCATTATTTTAAGGTCAATAATGAATTAAACCAAATTTTTTAAAAGGAGGAGGATTTTCTTCCTGCTATTTCGTTTCTATGTTATTTACCGTAAGGAAGAATTGACTGAGGGCCACTAGCTTCAATTAATTGTCCATTATTTTCAACGAAGGGTTTGAAAAAAAGGTTTTTTTAGTTCTTTATTCTTGGCTGAAGACTTTTTATCAATCTCTTAAAATGTTCCAAGGAAATTGTGATTTCCAAAGCCTCGAGTCAACCAAAACTGTCAACATAGGTTTCTTTGGTTTTTAAGTGATTCTGGCAGGCAGGCTATCTATCTATCTATCTAACTATCTATTTATGTGTCATGTGTACAGGCCTCACCAATGGAGATAGAGGGCTGAAAATTTTAACATTAATTCATGCAGATTTCATCCATCAAATTA
Source organism: Architeuthis dux (assembly GCA_006491835.1). NCBI lineage: Eukaryota > Metazoa > Mollusca > Cephalopoda > Oegopsida > Architeuthidae > Architeuthis > Architeuthis dux. The sequence goes on from VCCN01004376.1 coordinate 6,853,784, forward strand.
CAATGTAAGTTTATGCTAAATTTGTGTCTGGTTACATTCACTCTTGTTTTTTCTTTTTTAATTTGGACTTTTTAGTGAACATTGTCCAAGAAAAGGCAGGCTATCTATCTATTTATCTATCTATGTGTCATGCGTACAGGCCGCATCAATGGAGGTAGAGGGCTGAAAATTTAAACATTTACTCGTACAGAATTTTGTTTTATGAAAATTCATCCATCAATTCACAATGTAAGTTTATGCTAAATTGGTCCTTTAGTTTGTTTCTGGTAACATTCACGCTTGTTTTTTTCTTTTTAATTTGGACTTTTTAGTGATCATTGCCCAAGAAAAGGCAGGCTATCTATCTATCTATCTATCTATCTATCTATCTATCTATCTATCTATCTATCATTTGTACAGGCCATACCAATGGAGGTAGACGGCTGAAAATTTAAACATTTACTCGTACAGATTTCTTTGCTTTTTGAAAATTCATCCATCAATTTACAATGTAAGTTGATGCTAAATTGATCCTTTAGTTTGTGTTTGGTAACATTCATGCTTGCTTGTTTTTTTTTTAAATTTGGATCTTTTAATGATCATTGCCCAAGAAAAGCCAAGACAAATAACCTATTCATTGATTTTTAATTGATCAGCCCCAACAAGGCATGCTGCCAAAAGATGTTAGTCACATGATGGTTTCTAAAGAGTGACTGACCAGACCTGTTTTCTAATTGTGTTTAAAGAATGAAAATTCCTAGAATATTGAGTGTGGCATGGCAGAAATATTCCTGACTGACATGAGCTCATACCCATCATGTGACAAATATTGTCATAATGTTTGATCTATGTGATTAATAATCACCACTGAATTAAATGCATTAACAAGGAAGGAGATTATGTTGAAAAAAATATTTGTTGCATAAAATAAATCCTTATTTCATCAGTAGGGTATTGACTAACAAAAGATATCTCTCAACTGGAAAAATCCCAGGATCCACCCCAAAATTAAATGCGTGATAGCTCCCCCCAGAACGATCAAGTTGCTTCTTTCATTTAAATGTTGATTGGGGCCATTTTAATCATTTAGTAGATTACAGTTTGTCTCAGATGAAAGTTAGGATTGATTTGCTTTTGTCAAAGATAAGTGTATAGCTTTCTCTGATTTTACAAGAACACAAATGCAGAGTACATGAGGTATTTATTTGATTATATTATATATCTGCCTGTATTAGAACATTGTATAGCTTTCTCTGATTTTACAAGAACACAAATGCAGAGTACATGAGGTATTTATTTGATTATATTATATATCTGCCTGTATTAGAACATTGTATAGCTTTCTCTGATTTTACAAGAACACAAATGCAGAGTACATGAGGTATTTACTTGATTATATTATATATCTGCCTGTATTTGAACATTGTATAGCTTTCTCTGATTTTAAAAGAGCACAAATGCAGAGTATATGAGGTATTTACTTGATTATATTATATATCTGTCTGTATTGGAACATTGTATAGCTTTCTATGATTTTACAAGTGCACAAATGCAGAAGAGATGAGGTATTTACTTGATTATATTATATCTCTGCCTGTATTGAAACATAACATATGTCCAGAACCTGACATTTATTTACCTTTAAGATGTATATATATTCACTCATGCCTGTCAGTTTGTCGACACACTATCTCCAAAAGTTCTGAATGAACTTTGATGAAAATCTGTGGGAGGATGGGCCATGGGGTAAGGACGAATGTGATTATTGATGAGCTGGTTAAAAACTTTTTTTCATTCTGCCATGCAACATTGTTGATGTTAATTTAGTGTTCATCACACAAAGTTGTGATGGGGATTGATAGTTACAAAGGTTAGCTTAATCACAGTGCAATGGAAGGGTCTTTTTCTTTTACAGTGACAGACAGGGGTTCTGTGCAAACCTTTTATGTGCCAGAGCTGACAAAATGCTTGCCATTTCCTATAGCCTCTCTCTCTGCATATATGTGACATGAATAGGGCAATGTAGTGACAAATGTTAACAGGGGTAGACAGCAACCATTAGAGAGGTTTGGGAAATGCGTTTTGTCATTTATTTTGTCTTTTTATTCTTTCAGAGGTTCCAAAGTGGTATCTGGTGACCTCTGGCAGAATTGCACCCTTTTATCAAACAAACTAGCAATAAGCATATGGTATTGTTTTTCTCTGCAATTTTGATGGATATTTTGAAGTTATAAATCGTCAACCAAAACAGTCACAAAATCTGTCCAGATAGGTTTCTTTCAGTTTTCTGCCTAGCTGGCTGGTTGGCTATGTATGTATGCATGTATTTGTGATGCATACATGCCGCACTAATAGAGCTAGAGGGCTGGAAAAAATAATTATAGATATTTTTTGAAAATTCACTTTGAAACAGGAGCCTTCTCTTGCAGAGAATTTAGTTTAAAAACTTAGTGATTAATTTTCGATTATATGACCATAGTTTTACCCAGGATTCAGTGCAAACTTTTTATGTGCCGGAGCTGACAAAATGGTTGCCATTTCCTCTATCATCTCTCTCTCTGTATATATATTACATGAATGGGGCAAGCAAGTGACAAATGTTAACAGGGGAGGACAGCAACCATTAGGGAGGTTTGGAAATGTGTTTTGTTTCGTTCATTCATTTGGGCTTATTTTTCTTTCAGAGATCCAGAGCAGCACTCTCTCTCTGGTGACCTCGAGCAGCACTGCACCTCCAGTGACAGGACAAAATGAACATAATTGATGATGAAAGAAAATCCAATCATAGTTATATGCCTTTACCAAGATTGTTAACATACAAGCGCATTTGAATAAATTTAAAATTGAATTTAAAACTGCTTTTCCATTCCAGTTTTCAGTTGTTTTTTCTTATTCATTTGAACAGTTCACAAAAGGCATTCATCATTAAGTCTGTCCTTAATTATCTACGTTAGATTAGTTCTTTCTCACATTTTGTCATTGATAAAAAGCAATAAAATACATTTTTGTTTCCTGCTGTCTGTTTCCATAAGCCTTTTTCTATATTTTATGTAAATATCTTTTTTCTGTGTTCTGTATATCATTTGAACTTTTTCCTGTCGTATTCTAATCAGATTCAAGAAACTTTATCCTTCATGATAAAAAGTCATCCTTCTCTGTCGTTAATGAATAACAATAAATTACACGCCACTGTATAAGAAAATGAATAAGGACAATGAATAAGATGTATGGAATAAAATGGTTCAACATGAATTATAAAAGATTTTAAAAGTAAAAGTAAAAAAGATATTGCTTCTAATTTTTCATTTTCCATCTCCGTGTCACCTCGATGGATGGGCAAAAAAACCATCCCAACATTGTTTCTTTTAATCGAATCTTGAATGCCATATCACGCACAAGAACATGGCAGGGAAAATTCTCATTGTGGCTCCTGCATGGTGACAACTAACAGAATTCCTAGCCCCCAAAAATATTGATGGAGGAGGGAAAAACTTGACATTGTTGGATAGAGAGTGAATGGACGAATGGCCATATGAACATTAACACTGGTATCAGATCTGAATTTCAATATAATTGCCTTTTGCTGGGAGAAAAACTCCCACATGCGAATATTTAATCAAATATCTTGTCCAGTGGCTCATAATTCCCATGGGTTGGCATGATTTCTGCTCACACAGAGATTAAGAAATCTTCTGATTTTCCTTTTATAGGATGGGATAATCAGTCAGTGTAAATGCATGACTGATTACCATAAGTTACCAAATGTTAGTTTTTCTATGTTAGCTTAACTATTAAAAAAAGGGAGAAATTTCCTATGTTAGTGAAACTGAAAACATAATAGGGACATTTTCTGTTAGATTATCTATAAAAAGGATAGAGAAATGTTCTGTTAGATTATCTATAAGAAAATAATAGAGAAATGTTCTGTTAGCTTATCTATAAAAAAGATAGAGAAATGTTATATGTTAGCTTATCTATAAAAAAGGGGACATTTTCTGTTAGTTTATCTATAAAATCATAGAGAAACGTTCTGTTAGCTTATCTATAAAAAAGATAGAGAAATGTTATATGTTAGCTTATCTATAAAAAAGGGGACATTTTCTGCTAGCTTATCTATAAAATCATAGAGAAACGTTCTGTTAGCTTATCTATAAAAAAGATAGAGAAATGTTATATGTTAGCTGATCTATAAAACATAGAGAAATGTTCTGTTAGCTTATCTATAAAAAAGGGGACATTTTCTGTTAGCTTATCTATAAAATCATAGAGAAACGTTCTGTTAGCTTATCTAAAAAAAAGATAGCGAAATGTTCTATGTTAGTTTATCTATAAAAAAGATAGAGAAATGTTCTATGTTAGCTTATCTATAAACAAATAGAGAAATGTTCTGTTAGCTTATTTATAAAAAAGATAGACAATGTTCTATGTTAGTGTAACATATCAGCTTAACCTAAGAAAAAGGTAAGATATTCTCTTATTTATAGAAGTATTCAGCCTTCCCACTGTAACCAAGCAATACATACATATACACACATCCCAGTCTCCTGCATGTCCCACCACCCAAAGCTCTGACGGCTCAGTCTAACAGGCCATCATCACTATTTGTGGGGTCTGCGAATGCTCAAAAAATGTTCCTATATAAATTAATGGTAATTGCTTCCACGTTTCATGCCATTTCGACTTATGAGAGGTTTTTATTGAAATGCTCAAGTTTTGGAAACCTGCATTGGCATGGAAAATGGAATGAGAAAATCAAGTTCAAATTCCAGCAAGAGCTGCTTGTGTTCACTTTGCTGGAATTATTATTATTTTATTATACCTCTTTGGACATCTCCAAATTATACACAATATTTACGCATCAACTTCTAAACAAATACAAAATTCAAGAAAAACATATTCAAATGTATATAAATACAAACAACATCTACAATTTTGCACAATTCACAGATCAAACTCTCTTGGAAATCACCTCTGACAGATTAAAAAAATGTCTTTGTAATCTCAACTACCTAAATTATTTTAAAAACTCTGTACATTATTGCTATCTTTAACATGACTAGGCATCTTATTCCAAAAATATATTACTCTATTCGAAAAATAATCTATTGTTTAGCAGGTTTAGTTTGTGTAATCTGTCTTGTCAAAAGACTTCCAGTTCAAGCAGAGATATTAAAGAACGGTGTACCATATTTAGAAATTCCATTAATTATTTTGAAAGTCACAATTAAATCCCCCTTCAATCTTCTCTCTAGCAAAGTTATTAAACCCAAAGACTCCAATCTTTCTTTATAACTAAGATCTTTTATTCCATTAATTAGTTTGGTTACTTTTCGTCGTACGCTGTCTAGTTTTAAGATTAATGCTCTTGGGAAATGCTCTTCTGCTCTTGAAATTAACTTATTAGAACAAATACATTTATATATGCAGACACTTTCTTGAAAGATTCCTATGATTTTATACTAGACAATTGTCTATAAAGCCAGCATTCTTGAGGCATACTTTTCCACTATGAAATATGATCTATATAATTTGAACTCATGTCTCTTTTGACATATGACTGATAGGCTACAACGATCTATTTATTGTAAAGCATAAATATTTAATAATAAATACAAAATGAAATTTTTAAAAACGAAAACAATACAAAACAGGTCTGGTTAGTCACTCAATAGATACCATCATGTGACCAATGTCTTTTAGCAGCATGTAGGTGATGAATTAAAAAATTTGGAAAAAGGGGTGATCAATGAATAAGTTACTTCTCTCACCTTTTGTTAAGCAGTAATCACTAAAAAAGTCTGAATTTCCAGAAAAAACAAGCAGACAAACTGGGGATCAATTTAGCAAAAACTTACCTTGCAAATTGAACCCCCCACTAAAAACCTGTTATGGAGGGGAATTTTAAAAAAACAAAACAGATGTTTTTTTTTCTAGACATAATAAGGAGTAAATGTTAAAATTTCCAGCACTCTATCTCCAATGGTATGGCCAGCCAGTCAGCCAGACCAACTTGAACGCTAAAGAAACCTATGTTGACAGTTTTGGTGATACATATACACACACTGTCTATGTAACTTCCAGCAGTGATCACTAAAAAAGTTAAAATTTTCAAAAAACAATCATGACTGCTGCAGGACACAAACTGGAAACCAATTTAGCAGAAACTTACATTGTAAAATGAACCCACATTAAAAACCTATTTTGAGAGGGAATTTTCAAAAAACAAAAAACATTTTTTTTCTAGACATAATAAATCTTTAGATTTTCCGCCTTGCATATTGGTGTGGCCTGCACATAACATAGACAGCCAGACAGACAGATCCACAAACTGGAAACCAATTTAGCAGAAACTTACATTGTAAAGTGAACCCCCATTAAAAACCTATTTTGTGGGATAATTTTCAAAAAATAAAAACTTTTTTTTCTAGACATAATAAATCTTTAGATTTTCAGCCTTCTATCTCCATTGGTATGGCCTGTATGACTGAGACAATTCAACCCTGAAAATTTCAGCTTGATTGAACAAATGGTTCGGAAGTTATGACAAATTGAAATTTTCTTAAATTTACATATGACGAGCTGCAAGCATGATTTGCCAAATTTGACACTTCATAAATATGCTATTGAAGAAGATATCTAGCTGAAATTTGGAACCCATGTAGTTTTCCACCCAAATAAGCCATTTCTGGCCTCATTTTACCTCTATTTTATGTGGCTTAGTTTGACTAAACAAACGGTTCAGAATTTTGAAATTTGCTTAAATTTGCATGTTGCGAGCCACAAGCAAGCTTTTTTCTAGACGTAATAAATCTTCAGCCTTCTATCTCCTTTATGCATGGCACATAAAATAGCCAGCCAGACAGATCCACTTAAAATCCACTTAAAAACTGAAGAAACCTATGTTGATGTTGAGAGTTTGGTTGACATTTCTAAAAACTGGCTTGTGCATATCTGGCAAGTTTGTATTTGGGATAACAAACACAGTTATCAATGAAACACATATAAATTAATACACATATCTCCAAATTGTCTCCAACTCACTGTCTAATTGATGATGAATCTCATTTCTCAGAATTGCAGATATCTTTCCAATGCTGTATAATTATATCTGTATAATTCAATAAGTACAGTATATGCAAAGTACTGTGCAAAAGTCTTAGGTACACCTTATCCTAAAAGCTCGTAATAGATGAAATGGTAATTGTTAATCACCGCTACCCACAACATTGGTTTAAATACTGTTGCTGGGTTTAGGTTATTCATCTGTTCTGACATTTATATGTATCTATATATGATAATTATTTATTAGTTGAGAACCTATATTGGCCCGGTGCCGGTGTGA
>VCCN01004376.1:6999016-7009367 GCA_006491835.1 Architeuthis dux
ATATAGAGAGAGAGAGAGAGATAGATAGATAGAGAGGGAGAGAGAGTCTCAGAAAGGAAAGGAAAAGACCATACTGTTAATAGAAGTGGGAGGTAGTCAGAAATAGTAGACATAGTGATACAGCAAGAGAGAGAGAGAGAGATGGGGGCTGGGGGCATCCTAGTGATTAGAGAAAGAAAAGTGTATACAGAGTGGAAAAGCACAGGCTAAGACAATGAATCCCTGAATAAGGAATAGAGAGGAAAAGAAGAAAGATAGAGAGAGTAAAAGCAGTTAATGAGAGTGGGTGACTGAGCAAAGAATAGAAAGAGAGAAGTCAGTGAGAGAGAAAGACATTGGTCAAAGGATTGAAAGACAGAGCAAGGAAGATAGAAAAAGAGAAGGAAAAAAGATTGAGATGGAAAAAGACAAACCGAGGGAGGAGGTGGGAGGAGAGAATAAAAAAAGAGAAATAACTAACTCAGAAAGAGAGTAAGGAAAGAGGGGGAAGTGTGAGTCAATGAGAGAACAAAAAGCAAATTTGTTTTTTGTGATAATAACATAAAAAGTAGACAGGTTTGATTAGTCATTCAATAGAAACCGTCATGTGACCAACGACTTTTGGCAGGATGCAGTGTTGGGGGCGATCAATCAAAGAATTGGTAAAACGGATGATCAATGAATAAGTTACCTCTCTTGCAATTTGTTTGGCAGTGATCACTAAAAAAAGAAACAAGCATAAATGATGTCGGACACAAACTAAGGGATCAATTTAACATAAACTTACATTGCAAATTGAACCCCCACTAAAAATTCAAAATAGAAAAAAAGAAAAATGTTTTTTGTTGACAAAAGTCTGAATTTTCAAAAAAACAAATTTAGCATAAACTTACATTGTAAACCCACTGAAACGAGACATAATAAGTAAATATTTAAATTTCCAGCCCTCTAGCTTCATTGGTGCGGCCTGTATGCGTGATACATACATACAAAGCCAGCCAGCCAGACCTACTTAAAAACTGAAGAAACCTATGTTGACAGCTTTGGTGACAGTTTTGGATGACAGTTTCAAACACATTTACAAAATTCCATTCTCCCTAATCATTTTCTAAGTCTTTTCCTGACATTGATTTGTATAACTGTGCAGCAAATCTATCGAATGATTACTTGTCTTTATTATCGGGTTAATTTGGAGGTGAAAAATTAAAACTATTGCGACTCCTGCGTCTATTAAGTGAGCAGGAATTTCGCCAAGATTTGCCTCCGGAGTAAAGTGTTTAGGGGGGGGGGCGAGGGTAATTTTGAAGATTTTTGTTTGTATTTATTTATTCATTTGTTTCTTTCCCCCATTTATAACTGCCTCCTGCAATTTGGAAGAAGTGAAAAGAATGGGAAAATTGAAAAGATGCAATAAATTTTCATTTTATGGTTATGTCTGTTCGCCAGTAATGATTGAGGAAGTCATTACCTAAGCTTTAAAGGAGTCAAAAGAAAAGAAAATGAATCATACATAAATTATAGTAACTATATTATAAATTATAGCCGAACACAAATATTCACACACACACACACACACACATATATATATATAGTAGAAAAATATTTATTGGTTCATTACAACCTGTACAGTTGGTTTTACAGGAATTCGATCTTCAGATGAACAATTGCTATTGTTTAGTTAATTTTTAATATAGTTACATTATTAATGGTGAAATTCATTCATGTCTGTAATTGGCTGTTTCGTGTTGTCCAATTGGTGCCTTGTTCTTTTTGTGGGTGTTTTACTTTTTCAAGTGCTGTTTTTGATGTGGTCATCTATTTTCAATGTGATGTGTTGGACAGTTATATATATATATATGGTAGAAATAATGTGGAAATGAAAGATTAAGAAAAGTGAGTTACCCATCTCAAAAATATTTATTATCTTAATGATAATAAATATGTTTGAGATGTAACACGGTTTTCTCACTCTTTCATTTCCACATTGTCAAATTACTTCCACCATTCTTTCGGATTACCTTACATCCACACAACATATATATATATATATATATATATTTGTGTGTGTGTGTGTGTGTGAAATCAAATGATGGATAATTTTATAACCGACAGAATATGATAATTATAAAGACATTTATTAGTTGAGAGCCAATATTTGCCCGGTGCCAGTGTGAGCGACTACTAAATGAGCGGTTTAAATCATAAATGTGAATAAAGAAATGAGCTCCATGCAGGGATCGAACCCGCATCCACCTTGGAAGCAACCGTATACACAGGTTCTGCTATACCAATTGAGCTAACGAAACTCATATCGAAATTAACATATATGTGTACAATTCCGATAAAATCTGCCCATTTCTGGCTCAAGAATGTTTTTCGCCCTTCAATACACCAGGCAGCAAATATCAAACACTGACACACACACGCATGCACACACATACACACGCACACAAGACAAAAGGGCACACCACCAAACACGCACCCCACATACACACATCAGAAGTTTGGCCACAGACCACTTCTCCCCCTTTCCCCTACCACTTCCGATAAGGCCTGCCCACTCATTCAAAACAGAGTGACCACACAGGATGACCGTTTTTCCAGATACCTTTGAAAATGGACAGATTTTGGCTGAAACATGTTAGATAATAAATAATTATTTCAAATAATTTTGAGTCTCCACATTGTCTTTTCCTATCATCATCATATATATATATATACTGGCATTTATCAACCGTCTTTTGAGCCCCTGGCATTTATTGACACCTTGGATAGTCCCATCGACCCCCAGGGGTCAATATCGAACACTTTGGAGACCCCTGATCTAAAGCTTGTGCCTGTATGTTTGTAGAAAATTACACACCAAATTTTAATTCACCTACTAAAATTCACAATTTTATTTAACCATCAGTGTTTTTAAGTCGAAAATCATCATCAAAGTTGTTCAAGTCATCCTGATCAAAAATCCTCATCAAATTCTCCTGAACTGTTTGCATTGTGTGGTTCATGTAGCATTGTTTGCATATCAAATTTGCAAGCTTCTTATAACTGATGTTATCTCTACATCCTTTTTGTCTTATCTCGCATGACAAGTATTTCCTTTGTGTGGAATGATGGGAAACCTTCCATTGTGTCATAATGCCAAGCTTCCTTTAGTCGTCTTAAATTTGCCAAACAACATTGACCTTGAGAGCTTTCATAAGTATGTTCAGATGCTAACTTAACTACACTTTACTACATGATATTTACATCTTGATGTGTACATTTTATAGGAAAAGGGAGATTTATATTGCATGCAAATTCATGTAATCAGACACACACACATGCACGAATATATATAATTTTGTCAGACTCCAGGACAAAGTCAGAAGTTGGCTTTTTTTCCCCTATCGTAACAAGAACAACAAGATCAACTAGAACAATAACAAAAATCATCACCAAAGTTTGTGGTATAAACCGATATGTAAAATCCTCATTCGCCTACCATAATTTGAACTCATGAGCTAGCAATCACTGGTGTCTTACAGACTGAGCTAAATTAACAAGTCTTAGATATTGACAAAGATTTAACATACAGATATGCAGGGGCTTATTTCATTCTAATAAATAAATAAATAAATATAAAAAAACAAAATTTTTAATAATTTTTTTATTTATTATATATACAATACAAAGGTTGCAGTAATCATTTTCAGTCGGAATAGAAGTTTCGGTGGAGTTTGACCCTGCAACAACCAGTCTTTTCTTAATATGCATTTCAGCCAAATGTCTATAAAGACTTGGGCTGGCAAACAAACTTCAATAAAGTGGACTTTGGCTTTGATCTTTCTACAGTTATATACTAACGTACCAAAGAGTACTAAAGATATATAAATACTAAATAGTCAATTTGATCCAAGATAGAGTGATTTATTTGCTTTCCCTGATCTTAAGGTAGAAGTCATCAAAATTAGATTCTCTCTGTGAAGGAAAAGAAATCATTTTTACTCTTCTCTCACATAAAAAAAATGTTCCTCAAGATGGTTTTGGTAAACTCTAGCAGCAATGGAAGAAAATTATTCAAGAGGAGATGAATGATTTTTTTCTAAGGGAAAAGACAAAAATATCTGCAGGGTTTTTTTCTTTCTTTTTTTTGCAAAACTTCACATTACCTACGTCTGTCAATTAGGTCCCTACAGTACAGAATTGGCTCCCTGTGACTTCTGGCGTTTCACCATTGAAAGGGAGGAGATTTCAGACTGGACGAGATTAAACAGAACTTGACAAGACAGCTGATGGCAATCCCGAAAGAGGACTTTGCAGACTGTTTTTAAAATTGAAGGGATGCTGGGATAAGTGTGTGAGGTTGCAAAGAGAGTACTTTGGAGGGAACTGAGACCCTATTGCGCTAGATAATAGATAATAGATGAATGCTTTCCAAACAGATCTCGTATAGCATTGTAATGTTTAGATATTTTTTATTTGATCATTATAAAGACATTTATTAATTGAGAACCTATATTTGCACGGCACCGGTGGGAGCAATCATGAAACGAGCAGACACGATCGTGTAAATAAATAAATAAACGAGCATTGTGTGGGGACCAAACCGGCATCCACCTTTTCATATGAGACTGCTGTTAGCTCAGTGTTAATAGCAGAGCCTGTGTATAAGGCTGCTTCCAAGGTGAACATGGGTTCGATCCCTGCACAGCGCTTGTTTCTTTATTTATTTACACAATCTAGGCCGTTTGTTTCGCAATCGCTCACACAGGTGCTGAGCAAATATAGGTTCCCAATTAATAAATGTCTTTATAATTATCATATTCTGTCGGATAAGAAATTATTCATTCTTTGTATTTCATATTTTTATTTATAAGAGACATCACTGGTGTTTATCACATACGCACTTAATTCCAGCATCTCTTGCAATTATTTTTATCATCTCATATTAGAAACCGTCCACCAAAACTGTCAACAGTTTCTTTCAGTCTTCAAGTTGGTCTGCCTGGCTGGCTGGCTATGTATGTATGTATATATGTATCAGTACCAAATGTACAGCCAAATCATGTTTGATACACACCGGTACTCGCAAGATCACCAATGTTAAGCGACGTCGAGCTGATAGGTGATTGTCTGGGAATACCAGCTGCTGCATACAGCAATACGATTGTTCTGTGGCTGTGTTAGTCTATGTTCTGCCGCCAATTAATGAATCATTTTGCCAATGTAGGGCCAGACTGTGCACCTGGTCCCTTTCTCAAGCACGTCCTGCTCCATGAAGGACACATGAAAGGGTGCTCTCCTAGGAGCCACCTTATTTGTATCGAGTGGCAGCAATCATGATCATGGATCACGAGTATAGGCCACACCAATGGAGCTAGAGTGCCGAAAATTTCAACAATTACCCCTTCTTATGTCTAGGAAAAACGTTTTTGTATTTTGATCAGTAAAATGTCTGAATGTACAAAAAAACAACCAGACACAATTTAGCATAAACTTAAAATGAAAATTGAACCCCCACGTGGCAATTTTAAAAAAACAAAAAAAAAGTTTTCCTAAACATAATAAGGAGTAAATGTTAAAATTTGTATCTCCATTGGTGCGGCCTGTATGTGTGATACATACATGCATACAGTATCGCCTATAAATAAGTACTTTTTAATAGAAAGTTAATTCTCTTCTAAACCAAACATAGCAGGATTTTATAACCAAAACATATATCATCAGCTATTATTCATGACCAAACTCTACAGCATTGAAACTGTTGCCAAACATATTTTTTCGTAGTGTTGTACTCATCTTTGGATGGCAACATATTCATATTTTTGTTTCATGCTATAGAGCAGCCATGGGCAACCAGCGGCCCGCAGGCCGCATGCAGCCCTTTTGACTTTCTGAATGGCACTCTTAATTCCATGAGGAAAATAACGTTGTTTTAAAATTTGATCTAAGAAAAAGGGAACCTTTTTTGAAGAAATGAGAAAATTCCAGGATAAGTGAATAAATGATTACTTTTTTGTTAGTAAAAAACAGACCAAGGTGTCTAATATGTTCTGAACCCCACTCCGCATTTAAAGAATTTAACGTTAAGCATCATTACACAACTAAACATTCCGGGTATGATAAATTTAAAGGAGATATCAGAAGGCTTAAAATTGAAACACTAAAGAAACAGATCGGTAGCCTAAATACAGTTTTTTCTAAAAGGCAAACAGAGCTCGGCGAAATGGTGCATGCAAGCTATGTTGTTAGTAAAAAGGTTCCTAACATTCTAAAAATTATTCTGACGGTGAACTTGTGAATTTGTGGCCCGGTTTATGATTAGCAATATCTCATGCGGCCAGCTGCTCGAAAATGGTTGCCCATGCCTGCTATAGAGTTTGGTCATAAATAATACCTAATAATATCTGTTTTTATTTTGTAATATTCCACTAGAAATAATAAAATCCTGCTATATTTGGTTTAGAAGAAAATTAACTTTCTATAACATAGTGGTAGGGGTATATTTATTCACGGGAGATACTGTATGTAAGCTGGGTTTAATGACAGATATTAACAGATTCAAAATACAACAAAATATTATGTACTTACAGGTCCTTTTATTCAAATAATGACTACGGTCAACCAAACACGTGTGTCCTTCCGAGCTCTTTCTTCTACTAATAACACAATGCAATAATGGCTGCTTGTTGACCAGAATGTAAAACAACATCCCCTAGCAGAAGTCTTCTGCCTAAGGGGAATAACTCATGATACTTACTTAACACTGTACATACAGAGCCAGCTAGCCGGACCGACTTGACAACTGAAGAAATCTATTTTGACAGTTTTGGTGACAGTTTTGGTTGATGCTTTCTAACATTTCATATGTAACAACCAAATAGATTCATGGCTTTCATGATATTAGAACCTTCAAAATCCAGAATAATTATATTTAAATTAGAAAGTATTTAGATAGTAGTGCCAATTGGATTTGCTTGAAGATCTCCCCCTTAAAAGATTGAAAAATGATAAAATGCAAGATCTGGCTTGCAGCTAATGAATTATGGATATGGGAATAATGGTTATCCGAAGTAACGGAGACACAAGGAACAATTTTGAAACCTTTGAAAGAAAGAATTGTTGATGGAAACTGAAATAGTTGATTTAATTCAATCAATGAAACCAGAAGAAAATTTGAAATCTATTAACGAAGTAACAAAGTATATATCATAAGTCTTCCATTTTTGTTGGATGGGCTGTTTGCATCATGTGATCTCTTTGTGGTTTCTCTTCTGAGCCTGATATATATGCCTACTGTTAGATATAATGATACACAAGCTGGTAATAGGCCCAGGCCAGATGGCAAATGAAGGCCCCATTTCAAACTGCCCATTAAGCATTTTTGTAATCAGTGCTAAATATACATGATTTATGTATGGATGCAAAATATGGAAATTAACCAAACGAGCTGGAAACCAACTCAGAATAGCGCAGAGAGCCATGGAAAGAGCAATGCTAGGGATAACTCTAAGAGATAGAAAAAGATCAACATAGATCAGAGAGAGGACTAGAGTGAAGGATATTATACAACTAATTAAGCAGCAAAAATGGAGATGGGCTGGCCACCTAACAAGAAGAGATGACAATAGATGGGGGGAAAAGACTAACCGATTGCTGCTCGTGGGAAAGTAAACACAGTAGGAAAAGACTGTACACAACATGGAGGGACGAGATAGAAAAGTTTGCCGGTAAGACGTAGCAGAGGTCAGCACAAGATAGGTCATCATGGAAGGAGATGGGAAAGGCCTATGTCAGGCAGTGGACTTATAACGGCTGCTGCTGCTGCTGCTGATGATGATGATGATGATGATGATGCTGCTGCTGCTGCTGATGATGATACATGTACATGTAGTGTACATAATGTACTTACAAGTAAAAGAAAAGATTAAAAACTACAAATATTTATAAAAATGTTAATAGCAAACAATTTTATTCAAAATATATATGTGATTAGCATTCCAAGGGAAACTATGAATCACAGCAACTCATATATGCTGCTTTTTATCTCGTAAATTAAGCAGTGATGGTTGTACAGTTACCTTGATGAAAATACTACCAGCATGGTTTGAATCATAAATTTATGATTTTATAAAAAACAGGTCTGGTTAGTCACTCAATAGAAACTGTCACGTGACCAACATCTTTTGGCAGCATGCCATGTTGGGGTGATCAATTAAAAAATTGGAAAAAGGGGTGATTATTGAGTAAGTTACTTTTCTTAACTTTTTTGGTATGTGATCACTAAAAAGTACAAATTTTCAAAAAACAAGTGTGAATGCTGCTGGACATAAACTAAGGGACTGATTTGGCATGAGCTTCCATTGTAAATTGAACCCATCCAGTAAAAACCTTTTTTCGGAGGGGAATTTTCAAAAAACAAAACAAAAGACATTTTACCTACTCATTGAGAGGAGTGTATGTGCAAAATTTCAAGTTTCTACTATGAATAGTTAGGGTTGGGTGAAGTCCAGATACATAGATAGATACATAGATACATATAAATGTCAGAACATATAAATAACCTAAACAACAGCAATAAACCAGTGTTGTGGGTAATAGTGATTAATAAGTTGCCTGTCATGGTGCAATGTTTTCCAGATTTGTCTTGCAGATTGCTGCTAGTGAGGTTTTCCGGATTTCTACTATGAACAGTTAGGGTTGGGCGAAGTCTGGATACAAAGATAGATACATGGATAGATACATAGATAGATTGATACATATAAATGTCAGAACACAGGATAAACCTAGCAACAGTGATTAAACTGGTCTGTTATGGGTAGCAGTGATTAACAATAGAGTAAAGTACTGTAATAAGAAGCAGTAAATACAATAGAGTACAGTACTGTAATGAGAAGCAGTAAATACAATAGAGTACAGTACTTTAATAAGAAGTTGTAAATACAATAGAGTACAGTACTGTAATAAGAAGCAGTAAATACAGTAGAGTACTTGGAATTCATCTGTATTAATCTTTTATGAATCTTCTTTAACATATTATTATTTGGTGCCAAAGGGCCCCCCTTGACTCTCTTTACAATATCAATAATCTTTACGAAAAGGCCCCACCCCCCATTTGACTCTAACAAGGAGAGTAGGCCCTCTCAAAATCGTAGCAGCTCCTGCCAACTGGACCACCGGGCTCTTCCTTTGTTCTGGCCTGTACACAAGGATGGATTTTTGCCATTTAGTTTTTCTCTCTTGCACTTTACTCTAGGAGCTCAGTTACGTCCCATATGAACCTCTGAGTCACCTAAGTTTGACTTCACATTTTATTAATACATGGTCTAAGGATCATGAAAAAGTAGGTGGCCCTTTCTGGTTCATGGCCGTTCGTCCGCCATTTTGATTTAGAGATGGCAGCCATTTTGGGTTCCAGGCTATGGTCAGGATGAAATACATTTTCCTAAATATGGTCATGAAATATGCCGAGAAAAAAAAACCCCAGAAAATTACAAAAAGTATTTTGATTAGCTAATATTTCTATCAATAAAAATGATTTTATTGAAAGGACAACACCAATAATTCAAATTCTATTTACTCATGTGAGAAATGTAAATAGAACAATAGATATCAAATTTATTTATACTGTAAGTATATTTCTGAAGATAATGATACCGAAATCCAATTAAAAATATATAAATAAGTTTCAAAATTCAAGCATCTATTTGATGTTAATTTTAATAAAAGTGATTGTGAGAAGATTTAGTAGATTTAGTCATCCAAGGAATTAATATTTAAATTGAAACCTATGTATTACTTTTGTAAATTACTTGATATTTTAAAAAGCAATTTACTTGTCGTGTATCAGACCTAGCTGAAACCCCAAAAGAAAAAAAATGCACATAATAATCCTTATTTATACAATTAATATGCATGCAAGTGTTTAGAGGTCACAGAACACTGGTGAGTTAAACATTTGGGAATAATTTCAACTTTATAGTTGCATTCTGTTGACTCTATATGAAATGTATTATTTACCACTGTTATTTTCAATTGTTTTATGTTTTTCAATTCATACTTTTCACTAATTTTCATGGCTTAATTGATGATTGTTATTTTTAATAATTCCCAGGAAAGAACAACAAAGAATACTTTATACTGTCCCCACTAACTGTCAGATCAAAAAGAAAAAGGAAGGATCTGCGGACTCTTACTAAGTCAAGACTTAAAGAAATAAGGGAGAGGAAAGAACAAACTAATAACATTCACATAGTCCCCTCGGGTTTCATCTACGATTAACTAACAGAACTTAAACTAATAAGTGGGCACAAAGAATATTTTTTTTTCAGGGTTGTGACTTGACCTGGGCTCAAACGTTCCCAGGCTGTCATACTGTCGAGTTACTCCT
>VCCN01004376.1:7012331-7027699 GCA_006491835.1 Architeuthis dux
CACCAATGGAGCTAGAGGTCTGAAAATTTAAACATTTACTCCATATCATGTCTAGAAAAACTTTTGTTGAAAATTCACCCTAAATAGGCTTTTAGTGTGGGGGTTCAATTTGCAATGTAAGTATATGCTAAATTGGTCTCTTAGTGTGTGTCTGGCAGCATTCATGCTTGTATATATATATACATGGATACACGTTGCATTTTATATAGGTGGATTCTCACATTGAAATTCTCAGAGAGGTATCATTGGTAACAAAATGATTAGTTAGAATAAGGCTGTATCTTTTTCCAGTAATATTGTTTTCAGGGTTTCTATCTTTTTAATTCTTACTGGAAATAGTCTTTTTATTAAGAAACTCAAAAACTGTTGTGCTTTGCTTCCAATTCATGCAAATTGACCCTGTATTCATACAGCAGTTACTGAGCTGGTATCAAGCTATGAATAGCGAGATTGATCCTTCCTGCATGCTCTAGACTAGTGTTCGACCGATATGGGTTTTGGCTGATGCCAATATTTAGAGAGTAGGGCAGCTGATGACCAATATAATAAGGCCAATATGTTTTGTTTTTTTTTGCATCTAAAATAATGTATTGAACTTGAACACAGAAAAATATTTGAAAATAAAAAATGTGCATTGTCTCTGTTTGGGAAATGAAAAAGTTATGAAGTGTATACATTGGTTATAAACACTGTATATACACTTCAATTTGAAGCAGTAGACTGTAAGGTCTTCATATTTCTCAATCTATGCTCAGTGTTGAGTAGGTGAGGTTAGTTGCAACATGTCTCTGAGGAAGAAAAGGGATAGTTAAAGTTTGAGATCAGTGTGTTAATGATATACAAAGGTCTTATATTGCAGATATAAAATTGTTTTCAAGAGCTTATTAGATGAATTTTAATTAAATTTTCATATAAACGTATATGGAGATGTTTTTAGTTGTTTTTTTAGACAATTAAATGTTTTAAAATACTAGATGAAGTACCCGTCTACGCTGCGTAAGAGGTCACAATTTAATCACCTCATCCTTAGCCTATCCTTCTCATTGGAAGTCATTGAGAACTTTTGAAGATATTGTGTTATGTGGACATATAGCTACGATGCAGGGGAGGTAAGTGTACATGGATCCGCCCAAAAATTTAATCACTTCTTCATTTTCCTTTTTTCTTTTTCAACCATTCTTCAGTGATTTTGGATGTATTCTTTAGGTTTTAGATTGTGCTAGAGTAATTTATCCCACTCTTTCTTTTTGATCTGTTCAAGCTCTTGAATATTTGCCAGATTCCTGTGGCGTATGGTATATGTTGGAACCATGCCTCCAGGTTTCCGATCTCTCCAAAGATTTTCACTTGGATCGAGATTAGGACTCATTACTTGCCAGTTAGAAAACGGGTTCATTTTTTCCTTTTCAACCATTCTTGTGTGCTTTTGGATTTTATTGAGCTGGAGCACCCATGATCTTTGGACCAAACCTAGTTTTCTTACACTGGGTAGCATATTTTGCTCTAAAATCCGTTGGTAATCCTTTGATTTCATGATTCCTTTGATATGTTCAAAGCATCCAGTATCAGAGGTAGCAAAACAGCCCCACAACATTATAGATCCTCCACCATGCTTAACTGTAGGTAAAGTGTTCTTTTCCTTTTGAGTCAAAGCCAAGGAGGACCTCATTGCTTAAAAAAAAGATATAAAAAGGAAAGATTGATCTTTGCCAAAGAGTATAGAGGGTAAGGATTGTTGCCGGTGCCCAGAATTTGTTGAGGAACAGAAGCTGTATCTATTGAAGAGAATTTGGCCTTCTTGTAGAGGAACAATTTTGTGGCGCGCCGGCTCGAATGCAGGATATTTCTCCATAATACTGTTTTTTTTAGGTGATTTGGTATTGACTCCATTTGGTTACGTTCAATGGCTGGAAAAGAGATTAGCAACGAGACAGACGAAAGGACAATCTTGAAAGAGATGAACATTTTTATTCATTTAAGAGTTGAGGTTTAATTTGGTTAGCGTTTATGTGTGCGTGTATTCGAGTATATTTGTTTTCGTGTATGAAAGAGTTCAGTTATATTAAAATGTGTATGCGACAAAGAGTTCCTAATTATATTAAAATGTGTATGTAAAATTTTTGGAATTTGCTTACTTTGTTCTGTGTATTTTTTTACATTCTGGCCCGTTAGTAGCATGTGACGACCACATGCTTCGGACAGGCCAAAATCATAAAATTAGTACGTCTTGCCAGGGAGTTGGCTTGGAATAAAAGAGACTGGTTCAGATCTCGCGCCTATCACGTGATTAATTGCTGGTCCCTGGTTGGCTGTTGCCATGTGGGGATCCGAAGGTTATGAGACCATGTGGGGAATTAGGGAACTAACCTTTAATCACAGGGACAACTCCGCTTCTACTCGCCACAAGAGTACCTGGACAAACCCCAATTCTATCCTGTGGAAAGAAGCCACCAAGATAGAGGTTTTTAGCAATGCACACCAGCAATTTGCTTATTGATAACAAAAAGAAGCTTATAAGAAAAAGAATACCTTACCTAAAGCTAAACATGGTGGACGATCCATAATGTTGTGGCGCTGCTTTGTTATCTCAGGTACTGGAGACCTTGACCTTGTTAAAATACTTTGGATGTCCTATTAAAATATTCTGATATTACAAATTTGGTAGATTTCCATCTATTTCTGAAGATATTGTACAGGATATACAAACAATTTAAGGGTACTAGTAATCATGACCAGAACTGTATTCCTTTACTGAAAGATAAACAATCATCATATATACAAATAATATTGTATCCAGCAGCAACACACAAGGTATCTGTTTCAGTAAGGTGGTATGGTCATTGTGATAAACGAGAGCATAAAAAGGAAAGTATTATATTTATTAGAGGGATCAGGACTGATATTTATAACAAAATTAGGCCCTTAACCATAAGAACCTGGACCCATTTCTACTTGAAGGAAAATTATGTAGGACATAAAACAGACCAAATGAAAAACATTTCTGAAGTTCTTTTTTTAGATCAAACTCTTAGTGTCCGAGTTCTGTAATGTGACATATAAGTCAGACATTTAGGGCAAATTTTGTCATCATTTGAAAATACATCAGCTTGACAGATTTCTTTTGCTTAGTAACATTGATTTGCCTTTTTATATGCATTTCCACAAAATATATCAAATAATTTTGCTGGTTAGATTTAACAACAAATTATTTTTCAGATGTATTTTATAACACAAAAAATCTGCAAACTGAATAAAAAATAAATATGACAGCCTCATATTGGAGGTCTTCTCAACAAGCTACTGTAGCTGTAGAAAATTGTTTCAAATTATATTTTATTAATAATTTAATTACTTAGACATTAGTTTTTATGTTTACATTTGTTTAAATTAGTGTTCCCAAAATGTATAAAAAATATTGTATAAGGGACTGGGCAGATCAATTAAATTGTATGTGACATTGATGTCCCAGTGGGTTCTTATGGGTTAAGCTGTAATAATTTTGATTCATACTTAAAATTTCAACCCTCAAAACAGTTTCTATGGAATCATCAACCCTCTCAGTTTAACTGTTAAATTCATAAAATTTATGAAGGCAAATAACTCCTGATTGAAATCAGCCCCCTTTGACCATTTGGTGAATTTAAAAAAAAGTTTTTTCTTTTCAATTCACAGAAGAGTCCCATTATTTCTAATTCTCTCTATTGAAGAGTCCCACTGTCAATGCAAGCGGTTACAAGTGGTCCATGAATTTAAGAGTTAACCTTAAAACATGATAAAAAAGCATTGATTTTACGCAACAAATATTTATTTTTCAATATAATCTCCTTTCTTGTCAATTCACTTAATTCATTAGTGGATATTATTCACAAAGATCAAAGATTATACAGTGAAAATTTCAGATCAAAATTCAGCTAATGACTATATGTCAGGCTACATGCTGTATATCCATCTTGGTCCGCGGGAGAAAAATCCTGAACTTGGAGAAAAAGGAAGACTCGAAACTTGGTTTATAAAAATATGATGATATATTTTTATTTCATCAAATACATTGTGCCGTGGCGGAGAATGAAGATGAGTGGGAGAGAGATGATGAGAGCCGACAGACAGTTCTTAACAGGGACATTGGTCTTATGTTTTCCCAGGCCTGGGCGGTCTGTCACTGCCTTTCCGAGGGCCTCTGTGTCGCTTTTATCGGGTTCGAACACCCACACTGATTTTCCAGCCTGCCCTCAGCAATCAGGGTTTAGTCAATATTCTCTTTATCACTTTTGAACACCTAGTGTGTCTGTTTCCGGTCCATGGCACCTTGCAATTTCGGTTTTGGCTGATATCCTGTTTATAACTTTCAACACCTGTGGGGGTAAAATCTGTGACCCCCATCCACGGCTGCATAAATTTCCAACATACAGACTTATGGTTCCACCCCCATATACTGTATACAAAGGAAATTTGAGAATGGTAACTGCTTTACCCAGATTAGCAATTACAGTGCTGTCAAGACGAAAAGGTTTTTATTTATTTTAATCTTTGATTATCTGTTTAAAGCTTATTAAAAGAAGCAATCATTCTGTGATTTGTTTTATTTGACTGGAACTTCTGGAGATTCTCTCCAACAATAAAAGAAGATTGTAGAAATAACATCTGCTTTCTGTAATCAAAAGTGAAAGTGAAAGCACTTCAGTTTTTGTGATTTGCTAAAAGATGGTGCCTTGATTGGTAAATGCTTGTATTAAGCCTCTTGTGAAACCTAAAAAAAACTGGTTAGTCACTCAATAGAAACCATCAATGGATCAACGTCTTTCTGAAAAAAGGGTGATCAATGAATAAATTACTTATCTCGCCTTTTGTTGGGCATTGATCACTAAAAAAGTCTGAATTTTTCAAAAAAAAATTAGCATAAACTTACATTGTAAACTGAACCCCACCATTAAAACTAGACATAATAAGGAGTAATATTTCAATTTTCTGCCCATTGGTGTGGCCTGTACACGTGATATGCATTGATATCCAGCCAGCCAGACCAACTTAAAAACTGAAGAAACCTATGTTGACAGTTTTGGTGACAGTTTTGGTTGACAGTTTCTAATCAATGCCATCTAAAAAAAGAACAGGTCTGGTTAGTCACTCATTAGAAACCATCAACAGACCACCGTCTTTTGGAAAAAAGGGGTGATCAACTAGTAAAATTACTTATCTCGCCTTTTGTTGGGCGAGGATCACTAAAAAAGACTGAATCTTTCAAAAAACAAATTTAGCATAAACTTACATTGAAACTAGACATAATAAGGAGTAAATATTTCAATTTTCTGCCCATTGGTGTGGCCTGTACACGTGACACATGCATTGATAGCCAGCCAGCCAGACCAACTTAAAAACTGAAGAAACCTATGTTGTCAGTTTTGGTTGATGGTTTCTAATTAATGCCATCTTAACACAGAGCTAAATCTTGATTTAGCTAGTTGTTCTCAAACTGTGTGCCATGGTGCAATAGTGTGTCACAACTATCTACCATGTGTGCCTTGTGAATTTTTCCAAATACACAAACATGTATTTCAAACTGAGTGTCTAGTATGAGTAGTATGCCTGTCCCACACCCATACCCTTAATTATGACCGGGTATATACCAATGTATATCAATCACTGCTACCCACAACAGACCGGTTTAATCACTGCTGGGTAGATATTCATTTGGTATGAATAGAGACATTCTGAAGAGCATCTTACCAATGTGCTTAAAGTGTAAAGTATACAATGGTTGCATAATACCAGCCATGACTTACGTATGCGAAACATGGAAATTAACAAAACAAGCTGAAAACCAAATTAGAATAGCACAGAGAGCCATGGAAAGAGCAATGCTAGGGATAACTCTAAGAGATAGAAAAAGATCAACATGGATCAGAGAGAAGACCAGAGTGAAAGATATTATACAAATAATTAAGCAGCAAAAATAGAGATGGGCTGGTCACCTAGCAAGAAAAGATGTCAATAGATGGAGGAAAAGACTAACCAACTGGTGCCCATAGGACAGTAAATGCAGTAGGAAAAGACCAGACACAAGATGGAGGGACAAGATAGAAAAGTTTATGGTAAGACGTGGCAGAGTTTAGCACAAGATAGGTTGTCATGGAAGGAGATGGGAAAGGCCTTTGTCCAGCAGTGGACTTATAATGGCTGATCATGATGTATCTATCTATGTATCTGGACTTCACCCAGCCCTAACTGTTCATTGTAGAAATTTGAAATTTTACACACACACTCCCTTCAATGAGTAGGGAATATTTTTTTTGATTTTTGAAAATTACCCTCCTAAAAAGGTTTTTAGTGGGGGTTCAATTTACAATGGAAGTTCATGCTAAGTTGGTCCCTTAGTTTGTGTTCAGCAGCATTCACACTTGTTTTTTTTTTAAAATTTGGACTTTTTGGTGATCACAGCCTCAAAAGATTAAGAAAAGTAACTTACTCTATAATCACCCCTTTTTCCAATTCTTTAATTGATCACCTCCAACATGGCATGCTTCCAAAAGACATTGGTCATGTAACGGTTTCTATTGACTGATTAACCAGACCTGTTTTTGTTTTTTTAAATTATAAATTTATGATTCAAACCATGCTGGTAGTATTTTCATCAAGGTAACAGTACCACCACCACTGCTTAATTTACGAGGTAAAAAGCAGCATATATGAGTGGCAGTGATTCATGATTTCCTTTGGAATGCTAGTTCATATTTTGATAGACTAAAGAGTTGGTGTGCCATGTAACTCAAGTATATTTCTTGGTGTGCCATCACAAAATAAAGTTTGAGAACCACTGATTTATAGATTAGTAATAAGGTTAACCAGAATTTCATGTGCCAAAATGACTGGCCTCTGATGACCTCTGTAAGAAGTTGAATTGTCACAGGTAAGGAATTTCAAATAAGCAATGACCGTTCAGGGGAAATCTTGGACAGTTCCATCATGGTTGAGTCAGATAATGATAAATGCTGAGGTTCAAATTACAAATGGCTAAGTGGAATGATGAGAAAAGACAATTGACTGAACCTTGTATTGGGTAACTCATTTGCTATTTCATGGACAATGACATCTCTTCGAGAGCAGAGAGAGAGAAAAGAGCAAGAGACACACCCAGCACATCCATATATACATGAACTAGCTGGCGCTTTCCAGCTAGTATATATATATGTATATAGTTATGTTAGATATATATATATATATCCCACACCCTACACTAACCCACCCACATTACTATACTCATGCCCACTCACATATTCAACCAGCCAATCAATGAACACATGTACTTAATACGCCCTGAAAATGTTTATGTAACATAGTTACAGGATGCTAGAATTTTGAATGTTGGTCTCTCTCACTCAACCAAATATGCGTTGATAATGAAACCTGTTCAAAACTG
This sequence comes from Architeuthis dux, assembly GCA_006491835.1. NCBI lineage: Eukaryota > Metazoa > Mollusca > Cephalopoda > Oegopsida > Architeuthidae > Architeuthis > Architeuthis dux. Next base: position 7,019,746 of record VCCN01004376.1, read on the forward strand.
GAGTCCGCATTACACAAAAGAATAAATGAAAGAATAAAAAACAATAATGATCTCTTTCATACATACACTCCTGGTTTGTCTTAAATTTATTTGTACATGTATATATATGTATATATGTATATTGAACTGAAAGTAAGGGTTCAGTTTAGCATTATAGTTACAAATAGAACCCCCCCCCACTAAAACCCTTAAAAAAATGTTTTACTTTAAAAATTTCCCTTAGGTTCAATGAGTATGCATGCCAAGGTTGGTTTTGCTGCACCAGTGTTGAAGTGGGGGACACAATGACAGTGGTCAGTGTTCAAGCCCAGTTAAAAATCAAAATATCAAATGCTGATTTTCAAGGCAGGCAGGCCCTCTCTACTTAGAAGACAACATAATCTTCCTACCCCTGAAATGTTGTATTGTGTAATATCCAGTTAAGATTTGTAAATCTCATAAGGACAACACTGATTATTGTTACAACAAAATCATTTACCATACAATTGCCTCCTGATTTTCTCAATTGCCCCACGCATTCTAAATTACCCCATTCTACTGTACATATATGCTATATACAGGGCTCCAGACTAACTTTTTTCAATTCTGTTCTGGAACCATCCCGAAAAACAATTTTAACCGTCCCGAAGGAAATGTAAACCGTCCCAAAATCAAAATGTTGTTTCTTTACTATGTTATTATCATCTATAGTTGTCAGTAGCATAATAAAAACATCCTTAAAATGTTGAGGAAATAAATAATTGTCAAACTCCTGTCCAAACCTTGAGTTGGCTTTGTTTCTCTACTGTAATAAAAACAACAAAACGACAAGAACAATCCTCACCAAATTTTTAAAAAAAAGAAGGTATCTTCCCCAGGCGCTTCTGGGACGGAAGTAATTTTTTTTTTAAATTAATTTTTTAATTTTAAAAAAAAAATTACTTCCAGAGGCATCCCAGAGGCATCCCAGACTCATCCCAGAGGCATCCCAGAGGCATCATGGGAAAGTGTTCTCTGGGGCAACGTTAATTTTGAGCCCTGGCTATATATATCTTATATGATCTGGCATTGTATAACTCACCGGCTCTTATTTGAATATGACATTTTGCTCAAGCATACTCAAGAATTTATTTATATAAAAAGATATGCATTCAGAGACTATAAAATCACACTACACAGATCTTATAGACATTTTTTATATATATCACTAATACATTATTATAAAGATATTACATAAAGACATGAGTACATACACTATACAGATAATATACGTTTCAATATATATGGAAAATAGCAATTATACTTATGCATGTCTGTCCATATCAGCCTCATCTTATCTATATATCTATCTGATTCTATAAGGAGTTAGGTTGCAGGGACCCCACAGTTATTTTGTGACCAAAGTGTGGGTGTGAAGAAGGAACATTCATAGAATATTTGTTGGTCTATTTTTCCATGACTTTGTTGATTACATGTCGGCTGCGTGCCCTCCAGCCTTCCTCGGGTGTCTGTTTCGTTCTGTAAGTGTTGAATCAGATTCAATATTTGACCAAATATTTTTGTTTATGTCTGAAGCTAAGAACTGCTATTCAATGTTCTCATTGTACAAAAGTTTTGTTCTAACAAAACTTTTAACCATTTATAAGTCAACTACCTCCAAGTTTCTGCCATAACATTTGATAAAAACAACCTGATTGTATACAGTACAGTAATAACTTGGTTAGCATTCTAGATATCTTTCTAAAAAATGCAGTACTACACATGGTTATTATAACAAAGCATTAATAGAGATCGTACCAGCAATCATTTTAAAATATATGTCATTGAATCTCAACAAGAGGGAAAGTATTAGAGCTGTGTATCTCATCTGGTAGCTACTTTCTACCAGTGACGTACCAAGGCGGGGGCAGAAGGGGTGGCCCGCCCTGTGTGACACCATCAGTTTCTTGGTAATTTTTTTTTAATGAAAGATCTATCTGTGCACACGATATCTCCGAAAGTACTCAATGAATTTCAATGTAAATCTGTGGAAGGGTGGGAAACGGACTAAGGAAGGAATGGTTTCATTTGGGGGCAGATCCATTACTCCCCCTGACAATGACATTGGCAGAGGTATGCGCTCTCTGAGTGCTTTCTAGTTCTATTGTATAGTTTTTTTAAAGATAGTGAATTAAAACATTTTCATGTTACCCATACTTATTTTCTTCATATTATTTCACAAAGTCAGAACGAAAGATGAATAGAATTGTTAGTAAATGTAGGCTTATGCCATCACATTCAATAATATGGGAGAATCATGATGAATAATGAATAGTATCTGTACAAAAAGATCACCAAAATTCTAGATATCCTGGGAAGACAGCAAGGTGGGGGGGGTGAAACCATGAGTTACTGCCCCCGGGTGACACCAACCATAGGCCTGCCACTGCTTTCTACAGCTGGTGAAATATCACTAAGTGCTAATATATATCACTACATAATAAATTATTGTGTATTATGGCAATTTTCAATGAAGAAAATGGCCAACAGAGGGTGGGGGGTAGACTGGAGGTAATGTCAGCAAGCTGACTCAAACAATTCTTAACATTGCCGAAACAACTTTGCCGAAACAAAAAGAAGAAAAGGCAAAAAAGTCAACCTTACCTTGTGAAGTATTGTCTGCTAGTATTTTGTAAATTTTGCTTCAAATTGCAACAAATCCCTTTATTGTGACTGGTCTTTTTTGTTGACACTGAAACATAAACCAATGTCTATTAACAGTTGAATAATATTAAGAGTAAAGGGTTACTCTGATTAAATGGTGCAATTCACTTGCACTCAGTAGTAGTAATTGTAATAATTCAAAAAGGGGGTAATTCATAATAAAGTAACAGGTGTTACTCGCTTGAAGACAGGGAGGGAAAATGTCATTTTATGCTTGTGAAGTCTGGTTTTGATTAGTCTGCCAATCTGATTGGCTGAAATAGAAATTTACATGACCAAGGAAAAGGAAGTACCTTTTCTATAAATTTAGACACAATCAAATCTATTAGCTTTTTTGAGCTGAACACAAGGTTGTTTTTCTGTCTCTCCTCACCTCGGCCGGAAGTCGAAAAGAAGGGTGAGTACACTTTCTGACAGTATATGTATGTGTACATGTATGTGTTCATTCTCATACAAATGGCACATTAACCAAAGTGTACAGTATATAGTTATTTCTGAGTCTGTCCATGATGCTGTCTTCTATAATTATTTATTCAGGAAATTTAATATTGCTGAATTTATTACTAAAAGAGAGCTATAGCAAATCAGCATTAAATGGAATTGCGCTAAGCAGGGTATTACTGTGTAGCCATTCCATCAAAGCATCATAAAGAAGTTACATCAGTAGAGAGTGTGATAACAAAAATAATAACCTACAGCTACTGCAACATTGCAGAAAAATGATATTCTAACGATCCAAAAACAACCCCTGCATTAGGTAGTTTTTACATTGTCTCATAGAATAAAGGCTGATCCTTTTAAAGAAAGGATTTAGCATTCTTTAATCTTTCTCTTTTTGTTGTTTTCTAACCTCGTCTTGCGCTATCAAAAACAATTTTTAAGTAAGGGATTATTTTCGCCTATGTCCGTGTATTCAAGGGAAATAATGTTTTTGCCTTAAGTCTTTGGACCCCACTGTGGTATGTGTACCAAAGTATTAAACAGTGATAAAACCAGATTTTCAACAGGATGGTAAGAGTTAAACAATACTAAATCATGCATCGATCCAGGGGTGGGTGGACCTGGGTCCGGACCACCCCACCCCCACTCGGGTAAAGCACAATTAAAGATTACTAGAAACCGTCAACCAGCTCTGTGTTTAGATGGCATTAATTAGAAACTGTCAACCAAAATTGTCACCAAAACTGTCAAAACAGGTTTCTTCAGTTTTTAAGTTGGTCCAGCTGTGTGTATGTATGTATGTATGTATGTATATGTACAGACCATATCAACGGAACTAGAGGGCTGAAAATTAAAACATTTACTCCATATTATGTCTAGAAAAAACCCTTTTTTTGATTTCTGAAAATTCCCCTTCCAAAAAAGGTTTTTAGTTGGGGATTCAATTTACAATGTAGGTTTATGCTAATTTGATCCCTTAGTTTGTGTCCACTTGTTTTTATTGGTAAAATTAAGACATTTTTAGTTATCACTGCCCAACAAAAGGCAAGAGAAGTAACTTATTCATTGATTACCCCTTTTTCCAATTTTTTTAATCACCCCCATCACAGCATGCTGCCAAAATACATTGGTCATATGACGGTTTCTATTGAGCAATTAACCAGACCTGTTTTTATATATTTAGATAAAGAAGTTTTATAAATAAAAAATCCAACTAAGCCCACGTAGTCATAAATTAACCGTAAAAACATTGTTTAAAATCTTTTCTCGTTTTTGCATATCTATTTGTAAAAGTAAACTTTTCCATTTGACCAGGCTGTATTGCTCATACAGTAACAAAGAAGATCACTCCACATCGTACTCATTAGTGTTATTCCAGTTACTTTCAGCTAAAGCCATGTTTTTCCCTTATTTGCATGGCAGAGTGAGAGCAGATTTGCAGCTTATTTAGTATCAATTATATGTGAATTCAGGTTTTGAAAATGCTCTGTAGATGCTTGCTTTGCTCACAAGAACACTACACTCACTAGAGAAGGCAGACCAGCACTCCTTCACCCCTTTTTCTAGTACTACGGCACTGGAAGTATCATCTTGAAATTATACCCAAACAGGGCCTGCCTATCCATTTGGCAAACCTAGGCAGTCGCTTAGGGTGCAAATGCTCAAGTGGCACACTTCATACTAAAAATAATAGTCATTAGACTACAACCAGGGGCACAAACTTCAAGTCTTGCCTATGGCCCCTGAAACCCCTGCGCAAATTTTAAGCCGGCCCTGTACCCAAGTAGTAAATAAACAGCTGGAGCATATCAATCTTTTGTTCCCATGCTCCTTCAAGCTGCTAATATCGATATAAAGTACAATTAGGACATTTAGTCAGGCAGTGTATTTAAATATGATGACTTGAATCTTTATTAGGGTATATTTATACATTCAACACATGTATAAGTACCTAAACATCGAAGCAATCATTTGAACATAATACAATTTTATTTGAACATCTCAGCACCACTTGTTAAAAAAAAGATTCAACATAATAAAAAATATAAATCAATGCTTTATTTAAGATTAGCCAATAAAAGAAATAAATGTTGTGAGAGCCCTTGACTCGGAGCATTTTGATCAGAATAGGTCTTTTGTCAGAGACAAGATCCAGTGTACACACAGAAAGCTGTTTATATGAGAAAATCAATCTACTTACAAAAGAGAAAATGAAAGTGAAAGTAGACATCTTCTTGACTACATAATGAGACTTATTTGCTACTTGTGGTCTAACTTTGAAATCAATTAATGACTGAGACAGACAATTGATGAAAGCAATTCACTGAGATCCAAGATTTCAAGCTGCTTTTGATCATTGAAGCACTCACTTAAGGACTTTCAACGAGGTATTTTTTTTTATTAATTGAAACTTCTTTCTATCATGAAGCAGGAGTGAAATTTCACTTCACCTCTTTTTGCATCTAAGTTTCACTGTTTCTTTCATTTTTTGTGATTAAATATTTATTTTCCATGTCGTATCTGTGTGCCAACAGTTTAAATTGTTCTTGCAAGTGTTCAATATATAAAATTTATTTCCTGCAGTCTGTTAAATTAAAACATTTAAAATTAGTTTGAAAATAGATTTTCTATACAGACGTATCAAGTATTAAATGTAAATCTGTTAAGAAATTTATTTTTTTCTCAATAATTGTTTTTATCTTTAAAATGCTATAATTCAAACTCCAATGTTATTCAAAATGCACAAAGTACAAGTAATAAAATACATTCCAAGGGAAATTATGAATCACCGCCAACCATATATGCCTTGTTAGGGGTGAGCAATTAAAAAGTTGGCAAAAGGAGTGATCAATGAATAAGTTACTTCTCTCACCTTTTATCAGGCTGTGATCATTAAAAAAGGTCTGAATTTTCAAAAAAGAAGCGGGCACAAACTAGTGACCAATTTAGCATAAACTTTCATTGCATATTGAACACCTCTCTAAAAACCTATTATGGGGGGTAATTTTCAAAAAACAAAAATATTGTTTTCCCTACTGATTGAGGAGGGTGTGTGATCAAAATTATAAGTTTCTACTATGAATGGTTAGAGCTGGGTGAAGTCTGGATACATAGATAGATCATCATAATCATCTGCGGGACAAAGGCCTTTTCCATCTCCTTCCGTGACAACCTATCTTGTGCTAACCTCTGCCACATCTTAACTTTTCTATCTCGTCCCTCCATCTTGTATTTGATCTTTGCCTACTGCGTTTACTTTCCCATGGGCACCAGTCGGTTAGTCTTTCCCTCCATCTATTGTCATTTCTTCTTGCTAGGTGACCAGCCCATCTCCATTTTTGCTGTTTACTTATTTGTATAATATCTTTCACTCTAGTCCTCTCTCTGATCCATAAACTTAGAATTGCACAGAGAGTCATGGAAAGAGCAATGCTAGGGATAACTCTAAAGATAGAAAAGATCAACATTAATAGATGCATAGATACATATAAATGTCAGTACACATGAATAACCTAAACCCAGCAATAAACCAGTGTTGTAGGTAGCAGTGATTAAAAACCTTATGGAAAGTTCTGGTCTGTCAATGATCTTATTAATTTGTTACTGTTATTTCTTCTATCTTAAATTCAGTTGCTTTTTATTGCGACTTCTCAGACCTTCATTCTATGGCTGCTAGTAAACAGCCCAAATTGGAAATAAAGAATATGCCACCAGTGAGACTCAAACTCACATGCTTTTTTTTCATTGGGATGCCTGTATTGTGTGACAGCTGCCTTACCAATTAGGCAACAAAGGTTTACCGGCTGCAGAAGCTCAAATCTATTCATATAGCTTTCATTCAGGCTTCCTAAAGAGAAAAACGATGTGGAGACTTATTCTTTACTTCCGATCCAAGTTGTTTACTAACAGCCGTAGAATGACGGTCTTAGAAGTTCCAATATAAAACAACTGAAATAAGATAACAACAGTGTTGAGTAAGTATCATGGGTTATTCCCCTTAGGCAAAAGATTTCCACGAGAGGGCGCTGTTCTGGTGAGCGAGCATCGTTTTGCTGATTGTGTTGATCAGTAGAATAAAGAGCTTGATGTAGGACACACGTATTTGGTTGACTGTGGTCATTAATATGAATAAAGGATCTCTGTAAGTACATAATATTTTGTTGCATTTTTAATCTGTTAATAACCCAAACTTACAAATAGGAACCGTCATGTTACCAACATCTTTTGGCAGCATGCTGTGTTGGGGGTGATCAATTAAAAAAGTGGTGACGAATGAATGAGTTACTTCTCTCACCTTTTTTTCAAATTTTCAAAAAACAAGCAGGCACAAACTAGGGATCAATTTAGCATAAACTTATATTGTAAATTTAACCTGCCAATAAAAACATATTATGGGGGGTATTTAAAAAAAAAAAAAAATGGTTTATTCTAGACATAATAAGGAGTAAATGTTGAAATTTTCAGCCCTCTAGTTCCGTGGTGTGGCCTGTACATACATACATACATACATACATACATAAACACAGCTGGACCAACTCAAAAACTGAAGAAACCTATTTTTTTGACAGTTTTGGTGACAGTTTTGGTTGACAGTTTCTAATTAATGCCTTCTAAACACAGAGCTGGTTGACGGTTTCTAGTAATCTTTAATTGTGCTTTCAGCACTCTAGCTCCATTGGTGTGGCCGCATGATACATACATAGCTGCCAGACTAACTTAAAAATTGAAGAAATCTATTCTGACAGTTTTGCTGAGCAGTTTTGTTTGACGGTTTCTGGTAAAGATAGTCGAAAATTAATAATAATTGACAATGCTTCATCTAATAATAAAT
>VCCN01004376.1:7034076-7054386 GCA_006491835.1 Architeuthis dux
TTTAATTATTTGTATAATATCCGTCACTCTAGTCCTCCCTCTTTTACAATTTGATCCTTTTCTATCTTTTAGAGTTATTCCTAGCTCTTTCCATAGTGTGTGGATAGATAAATAAGGTATATATACACATGTATAAAAATGGGTACGTGTAGGTCTGCACACATGTATGTATGTGTGTGGATAGACAAATAAGGTATATGTACACATGTATAAAAGTGGACACATGTGTGTGTGTGTGCATACATGCATGTATGTGTATCTATATCTATTTGATCAATATACTGGCATATTTTTGCCTGTGTATGTATATATAATTTAAATATATAGGCATGTGTGTATGGTTTTTATATTTCTGTATATATGTCCTGATACAAATTTATGCATACATATAAAACTGTGTAAGACTAGCTTACTTTTATCTATCTTTCATTTCAATGGAAGGCCTCAGTTCCTTTTGAGGGGTTTGGCATTTGCAATTATAATTAAATTACAGTGAAGGGCCGGTATCATGCTCTTTTTTTCTCATCCTATTATAAAGAGAAATTCAAGTCTGGTTCATTGGCGCCTGCCTTGGCACTTGAGTTTTATCTCTCAGACTGTACCTCTCCATTATAAAAAGCTGGGGAGAATTATTCTATGGTGTGTAAGGTACTTAGTGTTCTGCTATTACACACCTGAAGAATTCTATGGTTATTTATTAGCTAAGGTCAGTCTTGCACAAGGCCACAGTGTCAGGGCACTCAGTGATGTCTGAACTCATTACACTAGTGAATTGGTCTCTGAGGCTAGCTAGCTATTGTATAATAATTCTTCTCGCCGATGTGAGACGTCTCGTCTTGTACATTTACAGAAGAGATGAATCTGTGGGGGGGAAACAAAACATTTTGGTCCATACCGGGGAAAGGCTCTCCCACGTGACTGGATGGAAAGACGATAAAATTTGTTGATTTCAAGGAAAATGTATGTTCCTTTTATTTCTGTTGATAACTTCAATGCCGGGCCGGTTTGCAGATCACTTGGGGCATTGAATTCTGTTTCGGTTAAAATTCTAAACAAGTTGTTACTTTACCGAAGGACTGACAGTGATGGTAGCAGTCCAAAAATCAAGGCGCCTGGTTTTCTTCCTCCAACTCTCATCGCCACCCTGCCGGGTGGGAGTGAAGCTCTTAGCTTGTTGACTCCTTGCTGTTCTCTGTCCAACTCCTTAACTCCAATTTGAATCGATGTCCTAAAAAACCCGGCAAAGCTGATTGGTCGGACGTATTCCCTTTGTTTCCCTTGGTCAGCCATTTGACCTATTTTCTAGCCCTGGGAACATATGGCGTTTTGGTCATATTCCCAATACTATTTCCCCAAAATGTGCGAACACACAAACACACAACCTGAATGTATTTCATTACACTATCATGCTACAGTAAGTGCCCAAATTATTTATTAAGCTTAGTTTAGTCTGGCACAAGGCTACAGTAGTGGGACACCCAGTGAGGATTGAACTCACTAAACAAATTGGTCTGTGATACAAGCTTGCTAACTATTGTGCAATGGAAGATACCCTGAAGGATTCCATTATGAATTTAATTCTTACGCTAGATGAGCAAGGTGAATTCTGGCATACAAATTAAACTTGTCTCTCTTTATTTTTATGCATATGATCTTGTGGTGTTCGAGGAAAGACTACCACCAGATGTCTGACCATTCGAGTGAGTGCAGAGAATTTTGGATCCATGCCTTTCTCAAGGCTATTACCATGAAATGAACCAACATTTAGCAACTGGAATTTGGAATTTTCATCACTTTCATTTCCCTGTCTACTTTGGCCAGTATCCATACCTATCTATCTATCTATCTATCTATCTATCTATCTATCTACCTACTGTGGCAGTAAGGATTATTGGCACCCTAGAATCTTCAGAAATAAATTGAAATCTACCAAAATTTTACCATCAGAATACTAAGATGTCCAAAGTAATTTAACAAAAATCATTATTTTTCAACTTACATGTAGTAATTTCAAAGAAGAAATAAAAAATATGACCCGGACAGTAATATTGGCACCCTTCCTTTATAATTTGGTTGCATGCTCCTTTTGGCAACAATGACTGCCTCTAAACATTTCTTGCAGCCATCTATAAGCTTCTTACACTTTAATTTGTTCAAGAACTTGAATGTTTGCAACATTCCTGCAGTGTATGGTATTGAATCCAGATTTCTGCTTTCTCCAAAGATTTCCAATGGGATAGAAATTCCTTTGATACGGTCAAAGCCTCCAGTCCCAGATGCAGCAAAGCAGTCCCAAAACATTATGTATCCTCCCCCATGCTTAAATTTGGGTAGGATGTTCTTTACCTTATATGCCTCATTTCATGGTCAATAAACAAATCACTGGTGTTCATTGCTAAAAAGCTCTATTTTGGTAGCATCTGTCCACAGAATATTTGCCCAGAGGGATTGTTGCTTATCCAGATACTCTTTGGCAAAGATCAGTCATTCCTTTTTATGTTTTTTTCTTCAGCAATGAGGTCCTTCTTGGTTTTCATGTAAAAGGAAAAGAATACCTTACCCAAAGTGGTAAGTGGAGGATCCATGATGTTAAATAATGATTTTTCTTTGTTAAATTACTTTAGACATCTTATTAAAACATTCCGATGATAAAAAGCTGGTAGATTTCCATTTATTTCTGACCTTAGGCAGCAAAAGCAACTCTCTTAGCCATAGATAGATAGATAGATAGATAGATAGATAGATGAATGAAGGAATAAATAAAGGTTAAATAAGATAACCATTATGATCCTTCACTTCTTCAGACAATTAATGAACATTTTAAGAAATTTAGCTCTGGGCAATTTCTCATATTATTAAGTAATTTCTTCCCCATCCCACTGCACCCCTGTTTATTCTTTTAATGCCATTTAAATCAATAGAGGACAGAATGGAAATACTTATTTTGCTCAGTGAAGCCAAGCAAGATAGCAGGCCTCCATTAAAAAAGGAATCAATATGCTCCATTATGTAAAAAAATCAAAAGACTTTTCTTCTGATGAACATAAATGAGTCAATGTCTCATTGGGGAAAACTGTCTTAGTGCAGATTATGCTTATGGCTAATGACACAAATTGTCGCTATATCATAAAATGTATTCATAGAAATAAAAGTAATTCTTCTCCTCTTTTACTAATGCTTACAGCTATGCATTGATACAAAAGTCATAAATCAGTAATGATGAATAGCTTATGGTAAATGGATTTGTTTTATACTGAGCTTGGCAGATTTATTGGCAAAAAAACGAATGAGTTTTTATAATATGAAGGGGGAAATGGCTGCTGTGTAACTCAGTAGTAGAAGAATTGACAGAAGATTTCATGGTTTATAGTCAACCTTTTCTGGAAACTTAACCCATTAACTGCGAATTACGAGAATTTCAGTCAGTGCATTTGTATGGCTTATTCAATAAATTAAAGTTGTCTAGTCATGTTAAAGATAGCCATAGTGTACAAGGTTTTTAAAATAATTTTCTTTATGGTCCGGTTGCATGTGTAGAAAAAAAGGCTCCCGTGGGACTTGAATGTTAAAAACAATTTTTTTTTTTATTTTTATGAGCTTTAAGGTATGATTAATCAATTTTTCTATCCCCTGGAAAACTTTCAAAATGGCGTCCAAGATGTCTGCCAAATCCATAAAATACTCGTTACTCGTTCATTATTCGTCCCAGACAGGTGTTTGTAGTAACAAGTGTGTTCAATAACATATCAAAAGTTTACCACAGTCTGACCACTGGAAAGGTATCATTTTCAAGATGGTGTCAAAAATGTCCGCTAAATTAGTATGATTTATTTACTTAAAAAAAACACCTTACCCCTAAAACAATTGCAATTGGAGGTTTTTCAATGTTTTTTTGCAGTATCAGATATGCTCAATAATATATTAAAAGTCTAACACAGTCTGACCACTGAAAAGTTATGATTTCCAAGATGGCACCCAAGATGGCCGCCAAATCATTAAAATGCTCACTACTCAATCAATATTCATCCTAGACATGTTTTTCCAATGGCTTTTTGTAGTATCAGGTAATCACTTTGTATTGTCATACACATCTTCATTGCAGCAATGAAAACCAGCAACATTGGATTGGAGTCCTTGGATTTAACAATTTTGCTAGAGAGAAGAATGAGGTGGAATTAATTGAGACATTCTAAATAATTAATGGAATTTCTAAATATGGTACACCATTCTTTAATATCTCTCCTCGAATTGGAAATCTGTTGACAAGCCAGATTCCAAAAACTAAAACTTCTAAACACTTAGATGTTTTTTCTAATAGAGTAATATATTTTTGGAATACATTGCCTAGTCATTTTAAAGATAGCAATAGTGTACAGATTTTTTAAAATAAATTTTTTTAGGATAATCACTTTGTATTGTCACATTCGTTGTATGTACATCTTCATTGCAGCAATAAAAACGGATGCTTCCAATGTCATAGAAATGTCATCTGCAAATCTTAAGTTGCTCAGGTATTCTCCATCTACTTTTATTCCCATTCCCTCCCAGTCAGTTTTCCGAAAGATAGTGTTTCATTTATATTTGCGTGTTTTTGGTGGAAGGCAATCAAATGATATACGAAAAAAAAATAAATACTCAATAACTTCCTAAGAAAAATTCATTTCCTTAGGTCTCAGGTGAAAAAAAAACATAAATAAAAACAAATCAAATTTGCCAATACATATATTTCATGAATCGTGTTGTACCTGTTTGTTGAGCTTGTTTACACTTTTATTTCATCAGCTGCTACAATCTTTTTTCTTGCATTGGATTATGGACAAGGGCTTTTATCTTGCAATGGATAACTATTACCTGTGCAGTTAATAGGCTTTTGTTTTTGCCATTTGCTATGAAACACTCTCAGGAAAGTAGTAAGACTGCAATACAGAAAATATATTGCTGGTAAGACTTGGCAGAGGTTAGCACAAGATTGTCATGTAAGGAAATGGGAAAGGCCTTTGTCCAGCAGTGGACTTATAACAGCTGATAATGATGATGATATATATATATATATATGTGCACCAGGGTTGAACTAAGAGGTCAGCCAATCGGGCAGTGTCCAATGGCCCAAAGCACCAAGAGGGCCAAGCAGCAAGGGTTAAGGAGACAATAACCCATTTTGGCCAGGGGCACAGATCACTGTCAGTCCACCCTTGATAAAAAGAAAGACATCATCTCATAGAAATTCAAATATATCCGTGAATTCTTTCACGTGTAATAACTGGTTTATACATATCTTTCATTTGTTATCATGAACAAATTGCACAAATATCAGTGAATCAGAAGAAATATTGTAGATTATACTGAATATTATTCTGATTCCCAAGGAAAAGTCTGCCGTTTAGATTTGTCATCCGATAAGATATTATTTCTCTCTCATGCATAGAGGTACAATTCCAGAAAAAAATTGGGGTTACATTGATATATAATTATCGGTACAGCCCAGATAAAAGCCTAGAACTCAAATGCTGATTTTCAAGGCAGGCAGATTAATTTCAATTAGAAGATTGGTGCAACACAATCTTCTTACCCCTTTTGACCTCCTGCCATACTAGGCTAAGCTTAGTAAATATCAAGAAGAGGAAGGAAACAAAGGAAGAAAATGAACTGCATAGATAATACATCAGGGCCATCAGAACCAGAACAGGAATCATAAATTTGATAATATAATCTTTTCGAAAAAGGCTGCAAAAAGTTAGCTTTAAGATAAACTAATCATTCCCTTCAATTATTCTTTGCTAGTTCATAGATGTATAATAGACCTATCCCGAGTCACGATTTAAGTTTGACAAAACAAAAGAAAAACATTTGTAAGCTTTGTTTAATGACAGATATTAACAGATTAAAAATGCAAACAGAAGATAATGTACTTACAGATCTTTATTCAAATATTCACAATGACTGCGGTCAACCACACATGTGTGTCCTCTCGAGCTCTTTCTTCTACTAATAACACAATACAATAATGGCTGCTTGTCGAACAGAACATAAAACAAGGCCCCCTAGCGGAAGTCTTCTGCCGAAGGAGAATAACTCATGATAATTACTTAACAAAATTGATCTCTAGTTATCTTTGATTCACAATGCGCATGGTTGTTTTGGAAATACACAATTTATCCTTGACTACAGTAATGTCAATTTGTCTAGCTTGGTCTCATTTTCACAAAGAGACTCAGGAAAGGTCTATTTCCATATCCAAGTCTTGAATAGGTATCGGTACTTGAATAGAGCAGGAAACATTAACCAGTGTGAATGGAGATGATAAAGATAAGTACCCATTAACTTACTCTACTTGCAAATCAAATTTTACAACACTTCATTGTCGATAGTTCTGTTTGTTAATTGCTTACCAAAACTTTACGTGAAACCTTTATATAACCATTCACATCTGAATCTTCAATATAAAGCATTCCTTCTGTTTGTTCAAGTTCACACGATTCTAAGGTAGATTTGTTTTTGTGCTTAGTTTTGATGGAATCTTACAGATTTGAGTCATAGAGGTACTTGATCTTTTGATACTGTATTCTGTGGATTTTCACTTCAATGACTGCAATGTCTAAAACAGGGGTCAGCAACCTACGGCCCATGGGCCAGATCTGGCCCACCAAGGGATATTGACCGGCCCGCAAGGAAATATTCAGATAATATGCTTACTGTTTATGTTTTAAAGATTCTTTGTGTCTTTTTATATGATTCAAAAGATGCCTTGATTGAAATAAATTGCGACTAAATTGAGTTATTTGATTACTAATTGGCATCTTTGGTTAAGCACAACTGATTTTCTAGGATGCGTTATTTATTGATTCATATAATAAAATGGAGAATTCCGATATTTCAAGCTTTTTTATGGCATTTATGTGGCCCACAGTCTACTGATTGATACATGATCCGCCCAGCAGAGGCAAAAACATTGCTGATCCTTGGTCTAAAAGAATGTCCGATCGATTGACTCCAGCAGAGGCAGAGATAACAAAATGGTTTACAACAAAAGGAGAAGTGAGCCTCAAGAAAGTAGAGATGAAGAAAAGCAAGAGCAAGGAGTCATTAGTGAGAGAAGAACAGAAACAGAATTATCCACCTCATCAACTTCTACATCTTTTTATCAGAAAATCCAAATGCCCATATCAAATTATTGATAGAACTGAACCAGCCACAGAATTCTAAATTCCCAGGTCCTTCCAATCATCATGGTTTGATTCAAGTGGTTGCACTATGACGCAGATTCCGACTTAACATTCTGCTTTACCAGTATTAAAGCACTTCAACACAACATGATTTCGTCGACAAAAGGCGAAGTTGCTTTCACTGAGACAGGTTTCCAGAATTGGAAAAAAGCATTGGCAAAAGACAAAGGAATCCACAAACATGAATCGTCACAGAGAAGCTATTGCTAAAAAGATTGTAACGATGGTGCTGATGATCTGTCCTGAGAGCGAGTATTGAAAAGAAAAGAAAGCTGAATGTGACTGATGCAACATTATCTCGCAAAACAGAAAGAAAGAGTTGACAATTTAAGCCTGATTGACGTTGCAAATAAATTTGTTTAAAGAGTAGATAGTCAAAAGCAGATTTTTGGACAATTTACAAACAGAGATTTGAATAAGAAAATAAATGTAAAAATAATTGAAAAATACATTGATTTCTGACAGATTTTCAAGCTCTACTTACAAAAATTCCCATAGCAGCATTTTGTTCATAATTTTTGTTCATTATATTATCAATTATGTTAAGTAAATATCATGAGTTATTCCCCTTAGGTGGAGGAGTTCTTGTCCGCTTCCACTGGGGGGTGCTGTTTTACGTTCTGGACAATGAGCAGCCATATATTGCATTGTGTTACTAGTAGATAGGGAGGTCGAGAAGCTACGTGTGTGTATCGTGACCACTGTCATTATTTGAATAAAAGACCTGTTAATATCTGTCACTAAACCAAACTTACAAATCAGATATCTGAATATCATCATATAATCGTCAATTAAATAATGCACATTTTATAATAGGGGTGTTTTCCAGCGATCTAAAGGGCGTGGTCTTCGCCTGCAGTGCCCCCACTGTATATGTAGTATTGGGGAATCTTTAATCCAGATATTTTGCACATTTATATTTCCCCTGACAACCAGGGACTCTGGGAGTGCTCTTATAAGGCGGTGCCTGCTGGCAACAGTGGTGATAGTGTCATGGGGAGAGCAGAAATAGGCACCTAGTATAACGGTTTAGACTGTAATTATTATATTATGAGTAACAAGGTTATGAGAAAGAATTATAATTAAAAAACAGGTCTGGTTAGTTACTCAATAGAAACCATCATGTGACCAATGTCTTTTGGCTGCATGCCATGTTGGGAATGATCAATTACAAAATTGGGAAAAGGGGTGATCAATGATTCAGTTACTTCTCTCGCCTTTTGTTGGATCACTAAAATGTCTGAATTTTCAAAAAATAAGCATGAATGCTGCCGGACACAAACTATGACATTTAGCATAAATTTACATTGTAAAAAAGGTTATTGGGGGGGGGGTGAAAAATATTAAAAAAACTGTTTCTTCTTTTCTCGATATAATAAGCAGTAAATGTTGAAATTTTCAGCTCTCTAGCTCCATTGGTGTGGCCTGTACACATAACACATACGTAGCAAGCCAGAATCACTTAAAAATTAAGAAACCTATGTTGACTCTGTAGACAGTTTTGGTTGATGGTTTCTAATGTGAATTTTTGTTCCAATTTATTTATATATTAAAACCGTATTAACCCTTTATACAGCAGCCTAAACATATTTTAGATATCAAAACAACCTTTTTGTATGTTAAACTAGACCTAATTACAAGATATTTTCAGTTGCAAGTATTCTGAAATTCTTTTGTTTATGCGGGGCAAAACCCCCCTGATGAAGTGATCATATATGGTGCCTCACCATAAAAGTGACCAAAAATGGAAAATATAAAAAAAATTAAAGTAGAAAGTTAAATAAAACATAGAATTAAAGAATAACATTCAATAAAATAAATAGATATAAAAAATTGATATTGACAAAAAGAATGTCACCTGATTTTTAATATTTTATTGTGTGGGCCAAAAACAGGCTAATTTAATAGGGTGTGGTATGCCTCAAAACAGTTTCTATCTTTTTTCAAGCACAGGTGTACTTTGCAAAGCTTGCAGACCACATTGGTGCAGATTATGTTGTCTTTGTAGCTACAATATTTGCATGTGGCTGGCCAGTCCTCAGGTGATCATATATAGTTACTTGCCCCATAAAGGGTTAAAATTTAATCTTTGACAACTGGTATTTGAGAGAGTTCAGGCCAGGACAACACTTATCAAAGAATTGACAGACCCGATTGTGACTGCTTAGAGATGAAAAGCCTAACCATCTTGGCAGTGTAGCGACCATCTTCATTCTTCAGACACCAGATGCCAAATGAGAAAATTAGTTGTCACAAATACAGGATTGAACCTGCAAGTTTCAGTAGCCAATGAAAATTGATGGAAGAGTATCATAAATATTTTTTGTCCAATCAAAACACCACTGAAGACCAGTTACTGGAACTCTGGAGCCCACAAATACAAAAGCTCACAAGAGGTAGTATTCATTCAGCTCTCCATGGGGGCAAATCCAATATAAGGTCTGGTTTTATGTGGAGCTCCAAATGCTTACATGTGAGTAAAGACAAACATTGACCACTAACCCGTGACTAATACCGCAAAGGCATCAGGGTGACCCACAACCCTCCTCTTTAGTGCAATAGAGAGATGTTGCTCCAGAGTTGGAATATTCAGTGACTAGACTTTAGACTTCTGCTTTTGTGCCCTGTCATGCCTGAAGACAAGACAGAGCTGATCCCAGCCCCAAAGGGCCTGAGATCTGGCAGAAATACAAAGGGACCACCAAAGCTCAGAAGTGACAATCACCAGTACTGACACTACCAGCAATGACTATGGAAGATTCCACACACCAGCCCCCGATGTTAACAAACGTTCATGTTACACTATCACTACTCACACAAACTTCTCAACACTACAGCAAAGAGATGATACAATATTCACAACTTCAAGCAGTGAAACTTTTAACACTATTTATCTACAGCAAACTGGTGATATAAACTTTTAACTCACCAAGTAACAACAGCAATATGACTACGAGCCAACTTTAGTGAGAACTCATCTACTCAATTATGAACTTCACTATCGTACTCTTCTTCATTTCAGCACACTGATAAGCAATAAATATTTCATCATTTTTACTTCTTGTTTAGTATTTTCATTTCTTTATTTCTTCACAAGCTCAATGTCACTAAGCATATCTTATCTTCAACGACACAATACAACCAGTACCCAGAAGAGCACCTTCACAGCTCAATATCAAGCAGCAACCACACAATTTTTACTGGTGACCTCAACTTGACCAGAGTACACAGACTGGTGACCGCAACTCAGTCTTGACCAAAGTACTGCTGAACTCCATTTAACTATACTTCTATTATCACTCCAAGAAAATGCCATCCCTTCAACACCTACAGACAATCAACAAGCCATCCTAGCCATAACAAAAACTCTTCATATTCACATTTAAATTAGTGCAATCAATAAATCAAATATGATCATGAATTATTTGTATATTGTAATTGCATGGTTACTGGAATATTCCTAGACAGATTAAATTGTCTTATTTTGCAGGGTTGACTGGGAAGGGAGGAAGGAGATGTTTTAAGGTTTGTCCTGTCTGTAACATTGTGAAAGAAATCTTAGTTAAAATTTGTTTTAAAAAAGAGCAATTCTCGAAAGTTAATGACTTTGTGTTTGTTGCTGTCAATTTGTGCTGATGTTTTCAGCAAAACAAGAAGATTCCAGAAACGAATAAAAATGTAATTTCTGCAATCATCATTTAGAAATCACAAACCCAAATTACAGGATCTATATGTGCCAAACCTGGCTGCTCCAGAGTCAAACTCTGCTCCTACTTCTACTTCCTTGCATAATTCTACTATAAATTTTGGAAGTATGTAAGACTTGTCAGTTTAGCGCAGGTGGTAACACATCAGGCTAGCGATCACTAGGTTATGAGTTCAAATCATGGTAGGAGAATGCGGATTTTACATATCGGTTTACTCCCCTATTTTTGGTGAGGATTGTTCTTGTTCTTGTTACATAGGAAAGTAAAGTCAACTCTGCCTTTGTCCTGGAGTTTGACAAAAGAAAAGTACTTTTTTTCATGTGGTATGATTTAAAAAGTAGTAGCAATACTTTCCTTAGAGAGCGAATCATTTTAAACTTAGATTATAACACAAATCCTGGTAAAGATCTACTAAAAGATTTAACCAAGTCAAAAGGAAAAGGAGGGGGGTTCTATTTACAATGTATCTGTATGGCAAACATGTTCGTTACTTTCAGTCCATTATACGGAAGTGAGGCTTTGAAGCATGTTGTTATTTCCCTTGTGAAGGTTGTTAACTAGGTTTCTTTGATATTTTAATGACGATTTTTCTCTGCTTTTATTAAGGTTTTTTGGTGGGGGCCACACGGGGCTGTCCGAGGCTGCTCATGTGTCCACCCACCAAAAAACCTTAATGAAAGCACAGAAAAATTGTCATTAAATATTAAGGAAGCCTCACAAAGGAAGTAATCGAATACTTTGAAGCCACAATTCCATACAATGGATGGAAGGTAAGGTGCCTTTTACCATACAGTTTTATTGTAAATAGAAACACTCCCACCCACTCGTAAAACCTTTAAAAAATCCCAGAATGATTGTCAGGAAATAGATCTTTACCAAAATTCTCTTATATATAATCAGATTGAGGAAAAGTGTTTCATTATTTTTTTGATAAAATCTGTTATTCATAAAAAAATTCATAGCATCATTATTCAGTCATCAAAGTATTTTCTCTAGTGTTCTATGACCTCCTGCTACCTGTCAGCTAAAGTGTGTATTTCAGTATAAAAGAATGATTCCACTTTTGATTTGATTAATTCTTTAAGAAATTCTTTGATATCTTGAATGTGTTGGAAATGCTGACCAGGAGTGTTAAATGACGCCAAACAAGGCATAGTCTGAAGGTGACAGGTCTATAAAATGTGCCACATGTAGAAAAACTACCCATTCCACCTCCATGATTGTTTGCTTTGTCACTTTTGCAACCTGAGAAAGTTGACTTCCTTGTTCAGAAAAATGTCTTTTCTCTTCCAATGTATCATTCAAAAGGGCCAATTGCTCACTGTACCATTGCAAAGCAACAGTTTGTCCTGGTTCAAGTGATTCATAATAATGAATTCCCTTTGAATAATGAATTCTCTTTGAATCACACCAAAAACAGAACTTTTTTCTCAGTAAATTCCATTGAGATTAAACTGTCAAAGGCTGTCCTGTATCTAGCAATAATTTTTCTTCATTTGAGATGTTTATGAATTCATTTTTATTGCCAGTGACCATCTTGTCCCAAAGTGACTATCTTGTCCCAAAATTACTCTTTTCTGTGTCGAGCAAGAAGAGAAATACAAGTGTTTAAACGCTGACCAATGTTCATTTCCATAAGTTCACATGGAACCTATTTTCTTATCTTCTGAATTTTTCATAAATCTTATAAATGACATACTACTATTGACAGATTGCACAAGCGATAAAGAGCTGAGTAAACTTCAAATCACTTCTAAGATTTCCCTAACATCATTCAAAAAATGGGAAATATCATTATTAATTTTTGACTGGTTTTTTCTTTCATCGTAATTTTTAGTTGCTTTTTATTGCAACTTTACTAAGACCATCAATCTATGACAGCGAGTAGATAGACAGCAGTCTGAGTAAGGCTGCAATCAAAAGCAACTAAAAGATTAAGACGAAAGAAAATACTTGATAATAATATTTAACAATGCTTCTAATCTAATCTAATCTAATCTAATCAAAAAAATAAATAATGATAATATGGCAGTGGGGACTTTTGCATCAACTTGAAACATAAAGTGAAAAAGAATTTTAAAAAAGCTTTTATTTTAATTCATTGTGTTAAATATCTTGAGTTATTCCCCTTAGGCAGGAGAGCGTTTATTGACTTCCGGTATGGCACCACTGTTTACGTCCTCATGGAGGGAGAAGTGATATTGGTTTAAAAAAGGAGACATGTGCACGTGGCGTTGAGTGCGGTCATTGTAAATGTATGAATGAATTAGATCTGTGTGAGTATGTCTTTTGTTTGCATTTTAAATCTGTTAATATCTGTCATAATAATCCTTACACATTGATTTACTTAATTGATTGGGGATTAATCAATAATACATTGAAAATCTTTTAAAAGATACATCTCTGGTTAATCACTCAATAGAAACCATCACATGACCAACATCTTTTGGCCGCATGCTGTGTTGGGGATGATCAAACAAACAATTAGAAAAAAGAGTTGATCAATGGATAAATTACCTCTCTCTCCTTTTGTTGGGTCGTGATCACTAAAATAAGTCTGAATTTTCAAAATACAAGTGTGAATGCTGCCAGACACAAACTAAAGGACTAATTTAGCATAAAATTACATTGTAAATTGAACCTCCCATTAAAAACCTATTTAGGGGATGGATTTTCAAAAAACAAAAACAAAACTTTTTCTAGACATAATAAAGAGTACATTGCTTAACTTCAATGATCTTACAAGAACTGGTGTATCCGTGATTTGGCCATGTGATACATATATACATGCAAACATACATAAATACATACATACATAGCCAGCCAGCCAGCCAGCCCAACTTGAAAACTGAAGAAACCTATGTTGACAGTTTTGGTGACAATTTTGGTTGACAGTTCCTAATAAGTACATTTGTTAACAAGTTAAAAGAAATTGTGTGGAGGTTTACTGAGTTCTATTCCTTTGCCTAATTAAATTCAAAGAAATTAAGAAACTAAATGATTTGAAAATGAAAGTGAAAGTAATTTGAAGAAAGTCTATATTTAAGGATTTAGATACTGAAAAGTCTTCAGAAAATTGACTTGAGAATCCCATGATCTAAAGAAGCCTGAAGAAGATATCTCTGCTTGGCACAAGTTAATATGAAACACGTGTTTAAAAAAAATAAAACCGCAATAGACCCAGTAGTGCACCAGGAAGTGAAGTCAATTAGAATTTAGAGGCCACAGAAGGAAATCTGATAAGGTACGGGACTAAGTATCTTCTTAACAAACATCTGATAATTAAAAGTTCCCAAAACACTAAATACTTGAAAGAGACTAATAAAACATATTATCACTGCCAGGAAAAGTAATTTACCATCTGTAGAGAAGAATTTGAAACTCCCATACATCCAGGATATATACCTCATTTCATTGAAGGCAGAACGCTTCACTGTGGCTGGTTGCCATTGGCAAGCTTCAGATCACGTTATTGTGAGAAGTATTTTTGAAAACACACCATAAAACTAATCTACCTGAGAATCTCTTTTGCAATGTTCCTCTTGATTTTTAGTAGTCAGTTTCTGCAAAAGATCATATGTTTTACAATTGTTTCGCTTTGGCAAAATTATGTGCGAACTGAATGCATGTGCAGATTTAGACTTGAAATTGTTTCAAGATAGTTTTGGCACCACGCATCTCTCATAGTTAATAAAAATGTATTTTCAGTTTGTAATATAATACAAGTATGATTACATTCTACGAAGTAGCATATTTAGTTAAGGTTTGATTCTATCTTTGCACTTATGGATGCGAAACATGGAAATTAAAGAATTGAGCTGAAAACCAACTCAGAATAGCACAGAGAGCCATGGAAAGAGCAATGCTAGGGATAACTCTAAAAGATAGAAAAAGATCAGAGAAAGGACTAGAGTGAAGGATATTATACAACTAATTAAGCAGCAAAAGTGGAGATGGGCCGGCTACCTAGCAAGAAGAGATGACAATAGATGGGGGGGAAAAGACTAACCGATTGGTGCCCATGGGACAGTAAAAGAAGTAGGAAAAGGCCAGACACAAGATGGAGGGACGAGATAGAAAAGTTTGCCGGTAAGACTTGGCAGACGCTAGCACAAGATAGGTTGTCATGGAAGGAGATGAGAAAGGCCTTTGTACAGCAGTAGACTTATAACAGCTGATGATAATGATGATGATGATGATGATGTATCTATGTATTTATCTATGTATTCTTTGAACTGCTTTGTTCAGTTTGTTCTTCCATTAAATAAAACATCATTGAGTACTTCTTATTTTTATGTTATGCAATATCAAAATGAATTAATAAAAATAACACCCCTCGCAAATGTGGTATTTGAAAATCTGACTAACTACTTAACAGAAACGGCCAGGAGATTATTTTCAGTAATTATAATTATAGGTGCTTTTAAACACTGGTTTATTGCTGGGTTTAGTTAATCACTGCTACCCAGAACACTCGTTTATTGCTGGTGTAAGTTTATTATAATGACAGATATTAACAGATTTAAAATGCAACAAAAGATGTACTTACACAGATCCAGCTTATTCATACATATTTTCAATGACTGCACTCATCACAATGTGCGTCTTCTCAATCTCCTAAAATCAATATGGCTGCTTGCTCACCAGAATGTAAAACAGCGCCTCCTAACTGGAAGTCGATAAACACTCTCCTGCCTATGGGGAATAACTGAAGATACTTACTTAACAGCTGGGTTTAGGTTATTCATGTGTTCTGACATTTATATGTATCTATGTATCTATCTATGTATCCAGACTTTTCCCAGCCCTAACAGTTCATAGTAGAAACTTGAAATCTTGCACACACACTCCCCTCACTGAGTAGGGAAAATGTTTTTCTTGGTTTTTAAAAATTCACCCCCATAATAGATTTTTAGAGGGGGGTTCAATTTTCAATGTAAGTTTATGCTAAATTGGTCCCTTAGTTTGTGTCCAGCAGCGTTCATGCTTGTTTTTTTAAATTTGAACTTTTTTGTGCCCAACAAAAGGCGAGAGAAGTAACTTATTCATTGATCACCCCTTTATCCAACTTTTTAATTGATCACCCCCAACACAACATATATGGGTGGCCATCATTCATAATTTTAGTGATATACTCTTGATATTTACTAAGCTTAGGTTAGTTTAGCACAAGATCAAATGGGGGAAAATGTGGGTAGGTAGATTGTGTTACACCAACACCTTCCAAATGAGGATTGCTTGCTTGCTTGCCTGCCCAGAAAATCAGCATTCAGAATCATGGTTTTTCAGCTGTGATTGGGCACCAAAATTTAGCACCAGCAGGAAATGTGTAATAATCTCAACCATAAGGCATCAAACAGTTTAGTAATTAGGGTATAACAATGGAAGTTATGTGATCTACTTTTCAGTATTGGTTGATTATCAGGATTATCAACGTACTGGCTGGTCCTGTCGGCTGGGGCCTAGAATGCGCTGACTGCATCCCCTGCAGGGGGGGTAAGCCCCCCCCCCTCCAACAGGGGCCCGGCCCTTTTGGCTGGGGCTTAGAATGCGCCGACTGCATCCCCTGCAGAGAGGTAGGAACTTTTCTTTCACAAAAGTCGCAAGACACTAATTAAAAAAAAAGAAAAATAACCTTTCACGAAAGTCGCAAGACACTAGTTAATAAAAAAAATAACCTTCCACCAAGGTCGCAAGACACTAGTTAATAAAAAAATAACCTTCCACCAAAGTTGCAAGACACTAGTTAATAAAAAAATAACCTTCCACCAAAGTTGCAAGACACTAGTTAATAAAAAAAATAACCTTCAACCAAAGTCACAAGACTCTATTTTTTACAAATTTTAAACTGATTTCAGCATTAAATGACCCATCAAGGGTTGATATGCCGCTAAACAAATCAATCAATCAATCAAGTTACCGGCAACACTGGCAGATGCCCAGGGCGTTAAGTGCCTGCCTTGTGTCTGAGACAGCAGGACTTGTCTATAATGTATATTGGCTCTCTCTTGATTTTAGTAATGAATCTGTTTTATTCATCAAATGCTGATCCAAAACTCTGATGATGTGTCGCAACTGTTTTCTTTTACCTGATTATTGTATTAAACCTCTTATTTTTCTCACTGTAAAACACATAAATAAATAAGATTCTTTAATTGGCACTGAAGTTCAGCTTGCCCTGGACACCAGGAATCCTAGGGACGGCCCTTGTTGATGAATCAGTGAGAAAAAGTTCTCTTTTGAAAGTTCTTTAACAGCTGACAAAGCAATGGGAAACCAAAAAATGTAACACACCCTTAGAGTTAAAAAAAATGTCTCTTCTTTGGACAAAAACAGAAATGAGCCTAACGCAAAAAAGTGAAAAAAATGCGTGATGTTTAACCCTTTATAACAACTAAAAATATTTTAGATATCAAAACAACCTTTTTGTATGTTAAACTAGACCTAATTACAAGATATTTTCAGTTGCAAGTTTTCTGAAATTTCTTTTGTTTATAGGGGCAAAACCCGCTCTGATGAAGTGATCATATATGGTGCCTCGCCCAAAAAGTGACCAAAAATTGAAAATATAAAAAAATTAAAAATTAAAGAAGAAAGTTAAATAAAACATAGAATTAAAGAATAACATTCAATAAAATAAATAGATACAAAAAATTGATATTGACAAAAATATTAACACCTTGATTTTTAAAATTTATTGTGCAGGCCAAAAACAAGCTAATTTAATGGGTGGTGGTATGCCTCAAAACAGTTTCTGTTTTTGTTCAAGCACAAGTGTATTTTGCAAATCTTGCAGACCATATTGGTACGGATTATGTTGTCTTTGTGGTCACAATATTTGCATGTGGCTGACA
This sequence comes from Architeuthis dux, assembly GCA_006491835.1. Taxonomy (NCBI): domain Eukaryota; kingdom Metazoa; phylum Mollusca; class Cephalopoda; order Oegopsida; family Architeuthidae; genus Architeuthis; species Architeuthis dux. The sequence goes on from VCCN01004376.1 coordinate 7,051,861, forward strand.
GGTCCTCAGGTGATCATATATAGTCACTTGCCCCATAATGGTTAATATTAGAATAAAAACTTAAAGGAGACATTTTTTTTCTATAAGTTAAGAAAACTAACTCTAATGATGATTAGTAAAAAAAAAAAAAAATTTAGCTTCAACCATGAAATTCTCTTCCAGCAAGACAAGCAAAGTTCTTTGGTCAAGTAAATTTCTTCTAAACATTATCTTAAAAGCAAAAATGGTTTTATGCGGACAGATCTTTCTGTGACATCACATCCACTTTGTCTCACTGTTGAGGAATTCTATGGACACTTTTTCACTGTTCATTTTTTTTCTGCCTTGGATCACTTACCCTCATTATACAGTTTCTGGGGGGAAAGAAAAATACAAAAAAGAAATAATTGATCGCTGCAGAGTTGGATTCCTTACAAATCTTTTGAAAGTTTTTTAGTGATTTTTGTTATACTTCCTTTCTGATTCTAAAATACATCTCTTTTTTTTCATGTGGATGTTTTTAGATTTTCTTTTCCCCCTCACTTAAGCAGCTCCTCCTGAAACCATAATTCTTCTTCCAGAAGAAATAACACTTTTGGCCATTGCATCTATTCTGAAGCTGGTTTTAAATCTTGTCCCTTCCCACAAAGCCATTTCATGATATTATCACCCCAAAGAAGCTTTTAGTCAGTTTCCTCTATCTATACAATACCAAAAATCTTCAGAGCAGCAATAGCAGCAAAAAAGAATGACATCTAAATACTAATTTTCTACATTTTTAGAAGTAGTTGTTTTATTTTTTTATTAACTGTCTTATTATGAGTTGCTTGGAAACTGTGTGCTTTTAGCAGAGACAACAACTTTTTGCTTGTAATTGGTAGCAGATCAGATTCTGAAAAGCAAAGGCTAAAAGGTTTTTATTCCTCTGAAATTAAACTCATGAGCTATTCTTACAAATCAACCTTGATGGTTGATTGCTTTAAGAAAATAGAATAAAACTGTGTACAACATTCGATTCAATAACAAAATGGCTGCTATATTTTTCCAGTTTTTCATTAAATTCAGTAAACTTAGTTTTTAAAGACATGGCATGTTTCTTGGTTTCCTATTTTTTTCTTTTTTAAAAAATAATCTCCTGTGTTGCTTAAACTAATTTTAAAAATAACATTATGGCATTTATGGTAGAAAAACTTATAATATCATGAAGTATATGACAACATTTTTTTTATTTCTTCATAATCAGAGACAACAGCAGAATCCCTTCTCTTTCACTTTCTGATTCTGCTGATCTGATAAAATAAAATGACCGGGAAGAACTTTTTTCAGATAATGGATTTTGTTGTTCGAGCAGACCACAGAATAAAATTGAGAGAAAATAAAAAGCTGAACAGATATCTAGAACTTGCCAGAGAATGGAAACAAATATGGAACATGAAAGTGACAGTTGGTCTCATCATTGTTGGAGTGCTTGGAATAGTCTTGAAGAGCCTAGCAGAACAGTTGTAAGAACTGGAAATCCAAGGAAGAATCAAGACCATCTGTTATAGAAGCAGCATGTACCCTCCTCCCCTCTCTCCTGTACCTCCCACCACCCCCAACCTCCGACGACTTATCCTAACATACCATCACTTAGATTCTGGGAACGCTCAATAAAATGGTCTTATATAAACATTGCAATTTTTTGGTAGCCATTTTGAAATAGTGGCCAGGTCGTGCGTGTCCTGTTTTTATGTGAACGAGCATAAAAAATCTACTAGTGTGCAGATTTTCATACTTTTTTCATATTTTGAATGATTTTTTTCCTAAGCTACCGTACAAGAAGAATGAAGACCATCCAGTCAACAGGATGAATTGTGCTTGTTCTTCCATTACCAAAATCACGGTAGGATACTAAGAAGGGTGCTGGAGTATTGAGAAGACATAATATCAAAGCAATTACACTATACATATAATAGCCACATTCCATCATTAATGTTTTCCATTGATTCATGATCTACTGACAATCACTTTCTTCGTGATTTATAATGCAGAATGCGCAGATTATGTGCCAAAACAGGCTAAACAAAATCTTGGTGAAAGATTTTCTAGCTAATAATCAATTTATTTATTTCCTTAGCACAAGAAATATTTACTTTGTTAGTGCAGAATATGGCAGAGTTGTAGTGGTAAAGTCAGTAGGCAATAATTAGTCAGTGCTAAAACAGTGATTGTTTTTTTCAATTTTTATTTTCCATAAAACCAGAGTTTGCTGTGTCAGCATATATACACGTTCATTAGAGTGAATAAAATGTTCATGTATTTATTTATTTATAAATCCTACCTGTGATATTACACAGGTTGCATAAACAGCTAATATATAAATATATATATAATAACAAACTACATATACAATTCCTTTTTCTATCATTTTTAATCAAACCTGTATTAATGAAGGACTGCTGCCTAAAGACACATTATATGTATTTAGTTCAGTATTTTCTGAAAAATATATATCATACAAACTCAAATATGTCTGTGATATTTTTCACGAGGATTAACTAGTATGTA
>VCCN01004376.1:7338857-7352061 GCA_006491835.1 Architeuthis dux
AAGCTTTTGAATGTTTGCAGGGTTCTTTTCCCCAATGACAGATTTTCAATGGGATAGAGATTAGGACTCATCACTGGCCAGTTTAATAGTCCATTATTTTCATTTCAAAATTCTTGTGTGCTTTTGGATGTGTGCCTTTGGTTTTTATCATGCTAGAATCAACCTATTTATCTTACACTGGGTAGCACATTCTCCTTTAAATCTCTTGGTAATTCTTTGATTTCCTGATTCCTTTGATACGGTTAAGGCCTCCGGTAGCAAAGCAGCCCCATGACATTATGGATTCTGTACATAATAAATTTGGTCAATGTTTGATAATGATCAAGTTAAATTTGATTAATTAGGAAATAAAAAAAACGGTTAATCTGTCAGCATTGTCTTTAATATTTATTATTTGACCTAATAAGTGGAAAGTGAAAGTGAAAGTATTGTCGATTACCCAATTATAAATCCTAAATGAAAAAAGAAATAGGTCTGTTTAGTCACTCAATAGTAATCGTTTTGTTGGGCAGTGATCACTAAAGAAAGTCTGAATTTTCAAAAGTCAAAATTCAGCTTAATGTTGATGATTAACCCTGAAAGGTTTACATCAACAAAATATTTAAATGAACGGAATATCCTTGCCTTCAGACATTAGTGTTTGTATTTCCCTATCAAGAAATATCTATATCTATTTTTTGTGGGCAGTGATCACTAAAAAGTCTAAATTTTCAAAAACAAGTGAGAATGCTGTTGGACACGAACAAGAGATCAATTTAGCCTAAACTTACATTGCAAACTGAACCCCCCTCTAAAAATGTATTTTGGGGGAATTTTGAAAAAACGAAAATAGGGTTTTTTTTAGACATAAGGAGTAAATGTTTAAATTTCCAGCCCTCAAGCTTCATTTGTGCAGCCTGTATGCATGATACATACATACATACCCCGCTGGCCAGTGAGGCAGAACAACTTGAAAACTGAAGAAACATATGTTGACAGTTTTGGTTGACAGGTTCTAACTGTTTGTAGGTAATCAATGTTTGATTAATAGGTAAGAAATATGATTGATTTTAGAATATTTTAAAGTTTTGTTTGGACAATAAATCTCTTCTTCTCATCTTTGTTGGTGTCACAACGTTTCGGCCGATTCATTCTACACCCTTTTCAACAACAACGGTGGGAAGAAGAGATTAGATTACATTAACAAAAGTTGGTATGTTAATAACTCTTCACAAAGTTATAGACAATTTTAATGTTTATTCTGATATAGTTGAGTGGGGGGATGTGAATAAAATATTGAAACATTAAGAAAATTAGCCACACTCCTAGTTTGTGAATCTAACATTTGATTTCGATTGAATTATCGTCCTTCATACGAGCAAATCTAAACTGAACAGACACACAGGCATGTACATCTCAACGATGTGTTCATGTCTGTGTATCCCTATGTGTGTTTCCATGTATGCGTGTTTCCATGCAGGGTATTCAACGATTGTGATTAATTTAGCCATTGTACCAAACGCCCAGAGGCTTATGTGAGACTCAAAAGGAAAGCTCCGATGTTTCTCGTGAAATCTCTTTAACAAAATGGATGACACTTTGATTGATTAAACAGAAACCAATCACCTTCGTATTTCTAACATGAAACGTTGTTACTGACAGAGATGAATCATGCTATACAAAAGATAAAAAACACAGGTCTGGTTAGTCTCTCAATAGAAACCATCACGTGACCAACTTCTTTTGGCAGCATCCCGTGTTGGGGGAGATCAATTAAAAAATCAGAAAAAGGGGTGATCAATGAGTAAGTTACTCCTCTCGTCTTTTGTTGCGCAGTGCAATAAAAAAGTCTGAATTTTCAAATAACAAGCCCAGACACAAACTAAGGGATCAATTTAGCATAGACTTACTTTGTAAATTGAACACCCCACTAAAAACCTATTTAGGGGGGGAATTTTCAAAAAACAAAAATAAACATTTTTTCTAAACATCATCATCATCAACATCATCATCCGTCATAAGTCCACAAAGGACAAAGGCCTTTCCCATCTCCTTCCATGACGACCTAGATTGTGCTAACCTCTGCCACATCTTACCAGCAAGGAGTAAATGTTTAAATTTTCAACAATTTAGCTCTATTGGTGCAGCCTGTATACATGATAAACACAGCACCGCTCATAAATAAGTACATCCCTACCACTTTTTAATAGAAAGTTAATTTTCAAAAACAAGTGCGGATACAAACTAAGGGATCAATTTAGCGTCCTGCGCATGAGATACATACATAGCCAGGCAGACCAACTTGAAAACTGAAGAAACCTACATTGAAATTTTTGGTGACTGCTTTGTTAGAAGGTTTCTAACAAAGTGTACAGATAATGAGAATAAATTTTTAAAAATTGTTTTAACTGGTAAACAATCGAGCATATCCTGTGGAGTAACTGAAGAAGGGGATGGGGTGGGCAATTTTAAAACGCCCCCGCCGGGCCCCCAGTGGAGGGAGACTCCCAAAAGCTTTATGTATAGTAGTTCACCTACTGTATTTCTACTAATATTATACAATAACAAATCTCATTAAATGTTGGAGGGGGCCCCAAGGAGCCAAGCCCACCAGGCCCCCAAATCCCCAGCTACACCCCTGAGAGTATCATTTTTTAAAAACCTTTTTTTAACTGAGATTTATTTATTCATCTATTTAATTGATTATTTATTGTTGTAAACCCACTGGACCATAATTCCATGTGTGATTTGCTACTTAAACTTAGCCAAAAACGTTTTGTTTTTAAAACAAATTCTGATAGTTGATGAAAAGTGGATACTTTACAACAATGTGGAGCACAAGAGATCATGAGGCAAGCAAAATGAATCACCACTGAGTGTACCAAAGGCAGGTCTTCATCTATAGAAGGTAATGCAGTGTATAAAGTGGGGTTGAAAGGGAGTCCTCTATGGGCTCCATCCAGAGAACCAAATATTTGATTTGAACAAGTACTTATTACAAGTAGGGGAAACCGGGGCACAATGAGACACGGGGTACAGTGAGACAAATCTATCTTCTCATAAACTGCAGGCAGGAAAGTGCTGCCATCTTTTGTGTATAAGGGCAACTTGGCCCGTATACACAAATTTTCAGCTTACAATGCAATACAATAGATACAACCGTCTAGGAGTCTATAGAATGTTCTATTCCCATATTGTATCATAGAAGTGCATATCCAGAAAAGATAGCAGTACTTTCCTGCCTACAATTTCTGAGAAAATGGATTTGTCTCACTGTACCCCATGTCCCATTTTGCCACGGTCTTCCCTACATATCCAGAAACATTTGGAATTAATCCAGTTTTGAACTACTAAAATTGAGGGGCGGATAAACTCTCTGTAGTTAGTAGGGAAGAGTGGGGCACAATGAGACATGGGGTATAGTGATGTAACATTTTTGTTGTGTTTAGTGCCTTTGTTCACTTTGTTGTTCTTTCTGTTGTAGCTGTGTGAGATTAGAATGCGTTTGATTCGTAACCATGTTTAAACGTGTTAAGAAAAGAAGATGGAATGAAAGACACGTGTTGATCAGGGCTATTGCCTGTGTAGAACTGAGCCTTCCCCGTTCCTACTTCTGGTCTGCGCTTTCTGTGACGGAAACGGAATGGGGGCTGCTGGGTGCTTGCTTCGGCATGTTTATTGATTTAAATGAGTCTATTTTATCATAAACTGCAGGCAGGAAAGTGCTGCCATCTTTAGCATATGATGGCAACTTCACCCTTATACACAAATGTTCAGCTTGCAACCGTTTAGGAGTCTATAGAATGTTCTATTCCCTGATTGTATCATAGAAGTGCATATCCACAAAGGATGGCAGTACTTTCCTGCCTACAATTTCTGAGAAAATGGATTTGTCTCACTATACCCCATGTCTCATTGTGCCGTGGTCTCCCCTACTTATTAACTGTTACAGATGGTAAATTTTCACTCATCATTCAGATTTTGAAACTTTGGGTACCATTTATTCTAGTGTTTACAAAATTCTTTTAACAAAAACAAATTCAATTCCATAAAAGACTGCAAAAGGTGTCTAGAATCATTCTCTGCTGAGAAAGATAAAAAGTTCTGGGAGGATGGAATTATGGAGTTGCCTCGATGATGGAAGACGATAGGGGATTAAAACAGCCAATTAAGTTAATGTTGAAAATTTAAAGAAAAAACAGGTCTGGTTAGTCACTCAATAGAAACTGTCATGTGACCATGGTCTTTTGGCAGCAGGCCGTGTTGGTGGCAATCAATTAAAATATTGGAAAAAGGGTTGATCAATGAATGAGTTACTTCTCTTGTATTTTATTTGGCAGTGATTACTAAAATGTCTGAATTTTCAAAAGACAAGTGGATACAAACTAGCGATCAATTTAGCATAAACTTAGACTGCAAATTGTAAGTCCACTGCTGGACAAAGACCTTTCCCATCGCCTTCCATGACAATTTTGAGCAGAATTTATGGGTGACTGTTGAACTGGTATAACTCTTCTTGAACTTGTACAATACTGTCTTCTTTAGGATTTCTTATTCTACTAGTTTACCATCAAAAATGATGATGATCCTCATCAGCCGTTATAAGTCCACTGTTGGACAAAGGCCTTTCCCATCTCCATCCATGACGACCTTGATTGTGCTAACCTCTGCCAAGTCTTACCGGCAAACTTTTCTATCTCGTCCCTCCATCTTGTGTCTGTTTTTTTCCTACTGCGTTTACTGTCCCATGGGCACCAATCAGTTAGTCTTTTCCCCCCATCTATTGTCATGTCTCCTTGCTAGGTGACCAGCCCATCTCCATTTTTGTTGCTTAATTAGTTGTATAATATCCTTCACTCTAGTCCTACCTCTGATCCATGTTGATCTTATCCTGTAGGGTATAAATGTTTAAATTTCCCACCCTCTAGCCCCATTGCTGTGGCCTGTACATGTGATACATACATACATACATAGCCAGCCAGCCAGACCTGCTTAAAAACTGATGAAACCTATGTTGACAGTTTTGGTGACAATTAGCAGTCCTCTCTCTGATCCATGTTGATCTTTTTCTATCTTTTATAGTTATCCCTAGCATTGCTCTTGCCATGTCTCTCTATGCTATTCTGAGTTGGTTTTCAGCTCGTTTTGTTAATTTCCATGTTTTGCTTCCATAAGGCTGGTATTATGCAACCGTACTTACATACTTTACGCTTTAAGCACATTGGCAAGGTGCTCTTCAGAACATATCTATTCATACCAAATGCTTTCCAAGATACATATAAATGCCAGAACACATGAATAACCTAAACTCCACAACTTGCTGGTGTCCAATCTACCAGGCCGTTGAGTAGCTAGAATAGAACTGTTGTCAGCATTTCTAATGCTATTCTAAGTTGGTTTTCAGATTAAATGTTAACATTTTCAGCCCTCTAGCTCTATTGGTGTGGCCTGTATACGTGATACATACATAGCCGGCCAGCCAGCCAGATCAACTTGAAAAACTGAAGAAACATATGTTCACAGTTTTGGTGACAATTTTCATTGACCGTTTCTAATATTTCTATATATTTGATCACTGTGATTCCAAACTAACACGCGGAAATTCATGAAAGGGTAGTGTATGGTAATATGATTTAATAAATAATAGAAGCTTTAGAAATGAATAAAATCCACTGAGATTTTTCCAAAGGAAGTTTTTTTAAAATAAGAATGAAATTGCATATTTGCTTATGGACAAAATTACTCTCCAGTCTGTGAGTTTAAAAAAGTAATCAAACCTCATTGTTGTAGTGCTATGGTTCACTTGCTGATGTCAAAATCCATTAGATGTGAGTTTGTGCCTCATTTAGCTCAAGAAAATACAGTATTGTGATAGATTTTACTTTTTAATATGTGATAAATTGATGAGTTTTAATCTAAAATGTGACAAGAAAGATTTATTCTAATTTTTATTTAACATTACATTTCTTTTTCACAACAATATCAGTTTCTATGTTTGTCAAAACAACATTTATACATTTTTATAAAGATTTTTATGAAGATGACTCAAAAAAGATGCTTGTAAGCTATCAATATTTGATTAATAAACAAGTTTTGTAAATATATACCCATGCCAACAAAGTTGGAAGAGGAATTAGAAACCATCAACCAAAACTGTCACCAAATCTGTTAGATTTCTTCAGTTTTTAAGTTGGTCTGGCTGGCTGGCTATGTATGTATCATGTGTACAGGCTGCACTATTGAAGCTAGAAGGCTGCACATTTCAACAATTACTCTTTATTATGTCTAGAAATAATATTGTTTGGTTTTTAGTGTGGGTTTCAATTTGCAATGTAAGTTTATGCTAAATTGATAACTAGTTTGTGTCCACTTGTTTTTTGAAAATTCAGACTTTTTGAAATTGTGCACACACACTCCCCTCAATGAGTAGGGAAAACAGTTTTTTTAGCTTTTGAAAATTTCCCTCCAAAATAAGTTTTTAGTGGAGGGTTCAATTTACAATGTAATTTTATCCTAAATTGACCACTCCTTTTGTGTCCGGCAGCATTCACGCTTGTTTTGGGGATTTTTTAGTGATCACAGCCCAATAAAAGTAGCTTATTCATTGATCCCCCCCCCATTTCCAATTTTTTACTTGATCACCCCCAACGCAGCATGCTGCCAAAAGAAGTTGGTCATGTGACGGTTTCTATTGTGTGACTAACCAGAACTGTATTTATACAAAATGCAAGAGAAGTAACTTATTCATTGATAACCCCTATTTCCAATCTTTTAATTGATCACCCCCAACACAACATATAGGGGTGGTGGTGATTCATAATTTCCCTTGGAATGTTTTTATTGATGTAGGATCAGTCAGGCGATATTAATCATTGCTTTTGGAAGTAAGTTCTCTACACTGTAGTCTATGTAAAAATCAATTTTTTACTTGATCACCCCCAATGCAGCATGCTGCCAAAAGAGGTTGGTCATGTGACGGTTTCTATTGAGTGACTAACCAGACCTGTATCTATTCACTCATGTTTGTCTGTCTGTCTGCCTTTCTGTCTGTTTGTTCACACAATGTCTCCAATGATTTCTCAATGAATTTCAATGATATTCTGTGGAACGATAGGCCATAGGCTAAGAAGGAATTGATTAAATCTTGGGGCAGATCCAGGAACCTTTTTACAGCTGCATTGCATCTACAGATCAACTGATTTTCATACAGTTTTTAGTGACAACGGCATTGGCTGGGGGATGCAGGACCCGATTAAACTAGTAGGTTCCTCTATATGTAAACAAATGAGATCCGGTTTGGCAATGACCTTTCGAATGTGAAGAGTGACATAGTTTGAGGAGGAATTTCTTAGGTTAGCAAAACAGTCGGTTATTTCTTTTCCTGTTCTATTTTGAGCTGAAAGTTGATGATTTATAACAATTAACTTTACCACAGTTAATTTCCATTCCTATTTCTGAAGTTTCTGAATAATTACTTTTGTAAATGTTTCTTTTTACCTGGCCTAATCTGGACTCTGCAGGGCTGGGTTCATATATGTATAAGAGTTTTATAGTATATGCCCTTTTCCAAGTTCTTAGCATAAACTAACTGTAGAGGTTGATCATTATATCCATCTATCAATATAATTACTAATAAGAAATTCATGTTTCTCAGCCTTGTTACAAAATGGATGCCAAATGAAAGAGCTAACAACTCTGTTTTTCCCCTTCAAGTAGGGCTGGATTAAATTGGGACGGGGCCTGTAACATATGTTATAAAGGGGCCCCAAATTAAGAAAATATGTCTGACGTTTCTGTATAGTATTATTTTGTTTTCGTTTTCATCTTTGTGCAGCGGCTAGACTTCAGTTTCAAATACCTTTTTATTTATGTTTTGTATATGTATCACATAGATACCACCCTCCTTTTAGTCTTTCATTAATTAATGTGTTAAAATTATAACTCCAATTAAAAGTGATAATCGGCTAAAATCGCTAACCTTAAACAACCAAGGCAGTATTACTTTACTAATAGAGCAGAATCATGGAATCGGAAATGATAGCTTGCAAGAGTTTAGCGCGGGCCTCTAAAATTGTGGGGCCCATAACATTTGCTTTTCTTGCTACATACTTAATACTGGGGGGATGCTCTCTCTGAGTGCTCTCTAGTTTGATGTTCAACTGCATCATCCTCTGAGGAGTGATTATTAACAAACTTGTTTTTCAGTGTTACCCACTGATTAACTATGTAGCATATGCTATGGGCCCAGCCACTTCAAGGGCCCTGCGCTAAATCCTTGCAAACTATCAATTCCAATTCAGTGATTCTGCACTTGCTCTCTTACTATACTGCCTTCTACTTTGGTGATTGATTGGGTGTTTAAGGTTAGCGATTTTAGCCAATTATCACCTTTGATTGGGGTTAACATTTTAACACAGTAATTAATGGAAGTTTGATAATTATATGATACATATACAACATAACTATGTACAAAAGTATTTGAAACTGATGTCCTAACCATGGCACAAAGATCAAAATGAAAATGAAGTAATCTTTATTATTATTATTATTGAATGAAGTAATTGTAACACATTATTTAATTAAATTCAAGTAGTTTTTACCTTCATCTTAATTTCAGTTGTTTATATATTCAACTTTCAATTTGGGCCGTTGTTTCTACAGCAACAAATAACAGGGCAGTCGGATAATACAGAATAAGCCTTCAGTGAGAATCGAACTCACACCCTCATTGCAAGAGGGAGACTAGTTTACTCATAACTGCTTTTACCAATCGGACACAAAAACTTCACGGATTAGCAGAAGCTGATTCACACTTATAAACTCACTCCCTACAACCGACTCTCTGCGCCATATTTATGTTGTTTTACATATGAGACCTAGTAGTCTTTTTTATAAATCAATCTTTATTATTATTGGATGAAGTATTGTAACATACTACTTTGATTAAATTTGACTGGATTTTACTGTCATCCTAATTTTAGTTGTTTTTATACAACTTATTAATTCAGGCCAATCAGAAATAAAGAATCAGCCTTCGGTGAGAATCAAACTCACTCCCTCATTGCCAGAGTGAGACTAGTTTATGCCTAGCTGCTTTTACCAATCGGCCACAAAGACTTCATGGATTAGCAGAAGCTGATTCACACTTTTAAACTCACTCAACAAATGAAAAGAATTAACTGCTTTACAATGCAAGTAAAAACAATTTCCATTTTGATATTATGTGTATTTTTCAAATTCAGGGTCCCTTTATAACATATGCTACAGGCCCTTTTCTATCTTACGGACAAGATTCTTGGATACATTTTTGCAACAATATTTTTCAGCTACTTCTAATTTTAAGTGAAAGTAAAACACACTAGCATTCCAAGGGAAATTATGAATCACTCCCACCCATATATGCTTCTTTTTACCTAGTAAATTAAGCAATGGTGGTGGTAAAATTAAGTTACCTTGATAAAAATACTACCAGTATGGTTTGAACCATAAATTCATGATTTTAAAAAAACACAAAAAAACAAAACAAACAGGTCTGGTTGGTCACTTAATAGAAAATGTTATTATACAGCATTCTGTGTTGGGGGTGATCAATTAAAAAACATGAATAACCTAAACCCGTCTTTAAACTGGTCTGTTGTGGGTAATGGTGATTAACAACAATAACTAAATTACATAGACAACAGATATATGTGAAAAGTTATGTTTTCTCACTCAGCATGCCATATTGGGGATGATCAATTAAAAAATTTGAAAAAGGGGTGATCCATGAATAAGTTACTTCTCATGCCTTTTATTGGGCTGTGATCACTAAAAAATCCAATTTTTAAAAAAAAACAATAGAGAACATAAACTAAGCGACCAATTTAGCATAGACTTACATTGTAAATTAAACCCTCCACCAAAAACTTATTTTGGAGGGGATTTACAAAATCTAAAAAAAATGTTTTCCCTACTCATTGAGGGAAGTGTGTGTACAAAATTTCAAGTTTCTACTATGAACAGTTAGGGCTAAGCAAAGTCCGGATATATATTTGCATATGTAGATACATATAAACGGTCTGTTGTGAGTAGCAGTGATTAAAAAATAATTAAATTCTCCTCATGTTCTCCAGAACTAAACATCAATAAAGATTAAAATAACTTCATCTCAATAAACTTTCCTCTGCTCTAAGCAATGTACAGAACATTAACTTTTGTCCATTGAGTTTGTTCCTCTGCTACTTAGTGTTGAAGAATTGATTCTGATTCTAGATGAATCGAATGCATGCTGTTTGCTAGAAATGCTGCTGAGGCTGATGTAAAATGTCAAAAAGATCTATAGGGCCTTGTGCCATCTCTTTATAGGGACACAAGTCCATTTAGGGAATATGGCAGAACATATCTCTGTCTACAATTGTGTGTATAGCTATCTTTGTCCGTGGGAGGAAAATCCTGAATGTGGAGAAAGAGGAAGACTCGAAACTTGGTTTATAAAAATATGTGGTTATATTTTTATTTCATAACATACATTGTGTCATGGCAGAGAATGAAGAGTGGTAGAGAGATAATGAGAGCCGACAGACTGTTCCCACTGGCTCCGTGCTCCCAGGCCCAGCTGCTGTCTGCCTCTCTCTGACATCCTGTGTCTCTGGACTTTTCGAGGGCCTCTGTGTCACTTTTATCAGGCTTGAGTGTCCACACTGATGTTCCAGCCACCACCTGCAAGTTCAGCTGACATCCTGTTTTATGACACCGGAACACTGGATGTGTCTTCCAGTCCCCAACACCTTGCAGCCGATATCCTGTTTAACTTTTTTAAAAATAAATGAACAGACAAATGTATATATATAACATATATAATTTATTCGCGAAATAACAATGAATGATTGAATGTAAGAATGAAAGTGTGATGTTTCTTGCATTAAGAAAATCTTCAGTTTGACTGGAACGAAAAAAGAGTCAATAGAAGTTGTTGTAAATGTGTGTATATATAAGTGTATGCAAATATATATATATGTGTTAGCCAAATGGACTTACTTGCTTGTATGCATATATGTAATAATCAGGGACTTACTTGCCTTCTTTGAGAATGTCTGTGAACATGCTTGGCGCACAGAAGTGAATGCGTGTGTGTATGTCCGAGTCCAGCAGCCATGCCTAACAGACAATAGAACTACTGCAACTGACTTGAAATTATCTATTGCCTGATATTTATAGGAATTAGGTAGGCTCGCAGCACAGGTGAAAGTTAGATGAATTTTCAGTGTCGAAAAGTCCAAAATAATTGTTGAGCAATCAGATAGCTGTTGAAGTTTGGGCCTTTTTTAACTCGACGGAGGGAAGTTGTAGGAACCGATTTTGGTGAAGTTTGGAAAACAAATGTTTGGAGGTAAGGAAAGGTGAAGGAACCATCATGTTCTTTCCTTTGCTATTCAGGGTTGAAGAATTGATTTTGATTTTAGATGAATCGAATGCATGCTTTTTGCTAGAATTTTGCTAGAATTTTGAATTGATTTTGATTTTAGATGAAGCGAATGCATGCTTTTTGCTAGAATTTTGCTAGAATTTTGAATTGATTTTGATTTTAGATGAATTGAATGCATACTTTTTGCTAGAATTTTGAATTGATTTTGATTTTAGATGAATCGAATGCATGCTTTTTTGCTAGAAACTTTTAACCAAAACTGTCACCAAAAGTGTCAACAATTTTTTAATTGAGTCTGGCTGGCTATCTATGTATCACTCATACAGGCCACACCAATGTAGCTAGAGGGCTGAAGATTTAAACATTTATTCCTTATTGTATCTAGAAGAAACGTTAAATAGGTTTTAGAGGGGTTTCAATTTGCAATGTAAGTTTATGCCTTAGTCCCTTAGTTTGTGTCCAGTAGCATTCACGCTTGCTTTTTGAAAATTTGGACTTTTTTTCAGTGATTATGCATCTATATATGTATGTACGTGTATATACAGTACCTGTCATAAGTATTTGAACAAACAGGAATTTTGCTTCTAATCACTTGGTGTTGTGAGTTAAAAACAGGAACATTATGCAAGAAGGACCAAATTGTATTGAAATCAATATAACAAGGCATGCATTTAATCATGTTTTGTTATTCTGAATGCTAAATCTCTGGAAAATGTTTTTGTTAAAAGAATTAAACTGTTAAATGAATAAAAAGCAAGTTTGTTGTTTCTATCCTTCTAAAATCTTGTTCAGAATTGATCAAGGAGAGTGAAAAGGTGAACTCACTTTGCTAAAAGACCAGATACAAGACGGAGGGATGAAATAGAAAAGTTTGCTGGCAAGACGTGGCAAAGGTTAGCACAATATAGGTCGTCATGGAAGGAGATGGGAAAGGCCTTTGTCCAGATAATGGCTGATGATGATGAAGTTAATTTACAACCCCCCTGCTCAAAATCTATAATGGCCCCTGCAATCTTAGGCAATAAAAACAGATGTTGTGCTTAATCAAATGCTTATGAGCCAAACATTTTATATATATATAAATTATTGTTTATATAAAAGTACTGCTCATAGTATTTGAATAAGCACAAAATCTGTTTTTATTTCCTGAGATTACAGAGGGAAGTAAGGATTTTGAGCAGGGGGGCATAAACATTAACTTACTAATTTGGAAACTCTTTCATATAGCAATGTGAGTTCACTTTTTCCATCTCCATGATCAATTCTGAACAAGATTTTAGAAGAATAGCAAAAGAAAACGTGCTTTTCTTTCATTTAACAATTTAATTCTATAAAACAAAAACATTTTCCAGAAATTTAGCACAAAACATGACTAAATGCATGCCATGTTGATTGCGTAATGTTCCTGTTTTTAACTTTGTAAACCAAGCGATTAGAAGCAAAATTTCTGTTTGTTCAAATACTTATGAGAGGTACTGTATATCTCAAGCCTATTTGTTGATTACCATTAGAAAGAATGCTGCAGGAAATATTAGCTGGCCACAATTTATAATCTTGTTCATTTTCAGGAATTTAGTTTGTTTTCCTGCCAATTATTTGCTGTTTTTTTCTCCAAATATGATGAAGCCTCAAAGCTGTGTCACTAGTAATCAAATCTCATGATTTTGATCTATTTGATTGCTGTTTGTGTTATTTCATGTTAATGTCCTTGAAAAGGCCAAAACACCAAAACTCTCAACTCTAACTCTTATATATGCAAACATGTACCCAATCATGGGTGAATTCCCCCCAGGGGGGGAATTTGGGTAGTCCAAGTGGAGA
>VCCN01004376.1:7381027-7392609 GCA_006491835.1 Architeuthis dux
CCCTATATATTGTGTAAATATGATTGTTATGATGTGTGATTGCATACTTTTTTTCACACTAAAATAAAATGTTTAAAAAAATGTTAAAAAAAATGTTTAAAAAAATGTTCTATAGCTGAATAAAGAGAGGGCTGTTACCAATCATAGAACAGTGAGTTGTGTTGTGTTTTCCTACTCCTACCACTACCATACCACTACAACAGAAAGTAACTGGCCATTTCACAATGTGTTTATATTACATTTGGTGGTGTAACTCCATCTATAAATCTTTGCTATACCAAATTTGAATTTTGTATTTCTCTCTAAAGATTATACTGAAGTGCATGATTTGAAATATATATATTTAAATAGATTAATGTATATTTTTTCCAGATAATAAAGTTTCCTTCAAAATCAAAGAAACAAGTTGTTACTCCAAAGAAAGGAATAATAATTGCATGAACACTACAAGAGCTACAATGACATTCAGAAGCAGCAAAAGATGCAACCAACTTGAAAGTTCCTAGAACAACTATTAGGAAAGAAGTGTTTAATTACAAAGAAAGACAAAATTTAACCACAAAACAAATTCTACCTGAAATCAAAGTTTTGATTTAACGGTTGTCAAATCAAAGTTTTGATTCAAGGGTTGTCAAATCAAAGTTTTGATTTAACGGTTGTCAAATCAAAGTTTTGATTCAAGGGTTGTCAAATCAATGTTTTGATTCAAGGGTTGTCAAATCAAAGTTTTGATTCAATGGTTGTCAAATCAAAGTTTTGATTTAACGGTTGTCAAATCAAAGTTTTGATTCAAGGGTTATCAAATCAATGTTTTGATTCAAGGGTTGTCAAATCAAAGTTTTGATTTAACGATTGTCAAATCAATGTTTTGATTTAACGATTGTCAAATCTTGCAACTGAGAACAACAAGTAAACTTGCACAGGTTTGACGAAGGAAATATTTATTTTACATGCACAAAAGATGCAAAATTCAACAGAGGGTATTTTTTTGAGAGCCTTATAGATCCCCAAGAACCTCTTCTTGCCACTGTGAAGCAATGGAAGCTGACATGGTTCAGTCACATCATACAGCACAACAGCCTATGCAAAACCATCATGTAGAGCACCGTCTAGGGAGGGCACAGGTGAGGTTGGCCACGGAAGAACAGATGAGATTGGAAATGGAAGAGCTGGTCAGACAACATGAAAGAGTGGATGGACATGGCCATGCCGGAATTCTTAGTGCAGTCCACAGACATACCAACATGGAGGAGGACTTCAGCTCCTTCAGCTCCTTCTGCCCTCAGATCTCCCCAGCGAAAGTACAGTCAAGAGACTGAATGATGGTGAATGATGGTTTTATGTGGGTTTTCATGCAAAATTCCTGCTACTTTGCCAAAAGAATTTGAAACTGTTAAATAAAAACTTTCAAGAAAAAGTAATTTTAAATAAACAAGCATATATTCCTGATATATGGCTAAAAATCTTCAATCAACCACCAAAAACAAATGAGAAAATCATGCACCCAACTCTCCCTGTGCACTGTCACATTGTCAGCTGTCTTGAATATAATCCTGTAAGCGACACAAGACAATGGTAGAGGGCAGTGTGTTCACGTATTCTTCCCTGCTACAGATACCAAGTAAACCAGTACAATGTGTCACAAGATACTTGGAAATGGCACCCATTCACACAACAATGCTATGAAAGACAAGATGTTAGACCGTAACTACTCAGCAACCTAATGACCTCCACTGGTCTTTGAAGAAGAGATGGCACCATGAATTAACTCCCCTTGGCCCTTAACCCAGAAAAAACTCAAACCCATTTCTACTTGAAAGGACATTATGTAGGATTATTGGTGTGGGATTCAAAACATAAAAAGATTCCATCAGGTTTTACCAATGATTGGGATGAATGGGCTTCTTGGAGGTTGCAGAGAGGGCCACTAGAAAGTGCTAAAAAACTGCTAATTTTTTAAATTGCCAAAAATGGCCAAAAAACACCAAAAAGATGCTAGAAATGGTCAAAAATAGCCAGAGTATGGCCCAAAACTGCCAAAATGTTTTAGGCGAAAACGTGCTAATTTAGCGCTTTCTGCAATGCCAAAACAAGCAAAACACGCTAAATTGGCGACACTCATGAGATGGTTCTGGATCAGAAGGAGCGAGCTGTGGACCAATGCTGCAGGGACACAAGTCAAGGCTTGATTAAATTCAGACCTTTTTTAGTGATCACAGGCCAAATAAAAGGCGAGAGAAGTAACTTATTCATTGATCACCCCTTTTTTCCACCTTTTTAATTGATCACCCCCAACATAGCATATCTGGGTGGCAGCGATTTATAATTTCTGTTGGAATGCTAGTTTCAGTTATTTTTGTGTGATACACTGAATATCTAATGTTTTTGCCATACTGAAGATTTACTTACTTGGATATTTTTAAAGAATGAGAATTGTCAAAGATCTTTAAAGCTGCCCAAATCTTTAAGGGCTGCATGAGTAATAGTAGACCTTAACAATTGAAGAATGTAAACAAAATGCCCTGAGTATTGTGATAAAAAGCAAAAATCATATGATGAAAACAAAGATTGATCAAAAACTAATAATATAATTTTTTTCATCTGTGTTGCTTTTTGTACAATGAATACAGAATGGATTGGATTGATTTGTTTAGCGGCATATCAACCCTTGATGGGTGATTTAATGCCAAAATTACTTTAAAATACCCATTGCGACTTTGGTGAAAGGTTGTTTTGTTTTAACTAGAGCACAGGTGCCCCCTGTTTGGAGGGGTCTTACCCCTCTGCAGGGGATGCAGGGGATGCAGTCAGCGTATTCTAAGCCCAAGCCGACAATGCCGTTTTTAACTACAGTCTTGCGACTTTGGTGAAAGGTTATTTTTAAAAATAGAGTCTTGTGACTTTGGTGCAAAAACAGGTGGGCCCTGTTTGGTGGGGTCTTACCCCTCTGTAGGGGATGCAGTCGGCGTATTCTAGGCCCCAGCCAACATGGTCGAATGAATACAGAAATACAGAAGTTGATACGTAAGGGCTGCATCAGTACAGCACTTTCATCTACATCACTTTAGAAAATATCACTTTGGTCTAAAATCACATTTGTCACAACAATATCTCCAAAAGTTCTCAATGAATTTCAATGACATTTTGTCGAATGGTTGGCCATGGGCTAAGGAAGAATTGATGAAATTCTGGGGTGGATCCAGGGATTAAATTTTAGGACGGATCCTGGAATTCTTTTCCGCTCAATCGAAAAGAAATCCTTGGATCCACCCCAAAATTTCATGAATTCTTCCTTAGCCAATGGCTCACTATTCAACAAATATGTCATTGAAATTCATTGAGAACTTTTGGAGATATTGCTGAAACAAAGGTGATTTTAGACCAAAGAGATTTAGACAAAACTGATATTTGCTAAAGTGATGTAGACGAAAATACTGTAACCTCAATTGTAGAATGTAAAAAAATGCCCTGAGCATTGAAATAAAAATCAAAAAACATATGATGAAAATGAAAATTGGTCAAAACCTAATAGAATTTTTTTCATCTGTGTTGCTTTTCATACAATGAATACCGAAATACAGAAATTAGAAAATTATCGATTTCAATTGAATAAAAAGAAGAAACAAAACCCGTCCTGCTTTCTATCGTAATGGCAGCACCAAAAACAAGAATGAAGAAACCATCACTTGTAGAATCACATTTTTTTTTTATCGAATTCTAATGAAGAAATTAATGAAGCGCCGGCTTTCATAAGAAATCTAATTAATGATTAAACATAATGGCACGAAGATGAAAGAGATGCTATCCCGAACTATGAATATAAAGAATAACTGTGCCTAATGACAGCTTATGTCCAATTGATGGAGTGTGAAATCGATTCAGTTCCATCTGACAAACAAAAAAGTAGTTTTAATTAGAAACCGTCAACCAAAACTGTCACCAAAACTGTCAACATAGGTTTTTTCAGTTTTCAAGTTGGTCTGCCTGGCTGTCTGGCTGGCTTGCTGGCTATGTATGTTTTATGTATACAGGCTTCATTAATGGATATGGAGCTCCTAACATTTAAACATTTACTCCCTATTATGTTTAGGAAAAAAAATTTGGTTTGTTTATGAAAATTCTCCATCTAAATAGGTTTTTGGAGGGGGGTTCAATATGCAATGTAAGTTTATGCTAAATTGGTCACTAGTTTGCACCCGCTTGTTTTGTGAAGATTCAGACCTTTTTTTAGTGATCACAGCCCAACAAAAGGCGAGAGAAGTAACTTATTAATTGATCATCCAACGTTTTAAGTGATCACCCCCAACACAGCATATATGGGTGGCGATGATTCATAATTTCCCTTGGAATGCTAGTTTCAGTTATTTTTATGTGATATACTGAATATCTAATGTTTTTGAAAATTTCCCCTCTAAATAGGTTTTTTTTTTTTGGGGGGGGGGTCAATTTGCAATGTAAGTTTATGCTAAATTGATCCCTTATATTGTGTCCAGCAGCATTCATGCTTGGTTTTTGAAAATTCAGACGTTTTTTTAGTGATCTCTGCCCAACAAGAGGCAAGAGTAGTAGCTTATTCATTGATTACCCATTTTTCCAACTTAATTGATCACCCCTAAAACAGCATATATGGGTCGCAGTGATTCATAATTTCCTTTGGAATGCTAGTTTCAGTTATTTTTGTGTGATACACTGAATATCTAATGTTTTTTGAAAATTCTCCCTTTAAATAGGTTTTATGGGAGCAGGGTTCAATCTGCAATGTAAGTTTATGCTAAATTGATCTAGCAGCATTCATGCTTTTTTTTTTTTAAATTCAGTCTTTTTTAGTGATCTCTGCCCAACAAAATGCATGATATGTAACTGATTCAGTGATCACACCTTTTTCCAATTCTCTAATTGATCGCCCCGAATACAGAATGCTGCCAAAAGACATTGGTCACTTGACAGTTTCTATTGAGTGACTAACCAGGCCTGGTATATCTTTTCTTTTCTTGTTATGAATCTATAAAAGTCAGTCAGTTTCTTTGTTCCCAAAAGAAAACATTGCGAATCGGGAAAATGATTTTAACCATTTTTTAGATGCACTACTCTTTTCTAGCAGCGACCGTCATCACTGACTGACTATCTGACATATCAACATATCGAATGTAACTTTTTAATGACGTAATAAAAGAATATTTGTTTGTTCATTTTTTAAAATCAATTTTCGAAATCAAACTGTGACATAAGGTTTTTTAAGAAGACATTTTTTAACATATCTCATATCACAGTGTTTATTGTTTTATCATATCTTATATCGCAGTGTTTTTTTTAACGTATCTCATACCACAGTGTTTATTTTTTTAACATATCTCATATCGCAGTGTTTATTGTTTTAACATATCTCATATCGCAGTGTTTTTTTTAACATATCTCATAGCACAGTGTTTATTGTTTTAACATATCTCATATTGCAGTGTTTATTGTTTTAACATATCTCATATCACAGTCTTATTTTTTTAACATATCTCATATCGCAGTGTTTAGTGTTTTAACATATCTCATATTGCAGTGTTTATTGTTTTAACATATCTCATATCACAATGTTTATTGTTTTAACATATCTCATATCGCAGTGTTTATTGTTTTAACATATCTCATATCGCAGTCTTATTTTTTTAACATATCTCATATTGCAGTGTTTATTGTTTTAACATATCTCATATCGCAGTGTTTATTGTTTTAACATATCTCATATCACAATCTTATTTTTTTAACATATCTCATATCGCAATGTTTATTTTTTTTAACATTTAACTGAACTCAAATAGTGCATCTATTGTCTGACTTTCAGGCTTGTTTTCGGCTATTGATGGTTCAGTAATAAATTAGGTGAAATTCTGATCCCTTGTTGAAATGCATAAAAAGCTCTGAATTCAAAACTTCCAACAAAGGCCATACCAATGAAATGATACAAACTGTTGTTCTTATGACAATGTTTCGGTTGATATGTTCTTCGCCTTTCTCAGATGTATCTTGCATCTGGTAGTCTCAGAATGTTTCTCAGTACTTTTTATTATCTTAGTAGAAGTACAGTTTTAGCTCATGAATCGGAATAGTGAAAACAAATGGTCAGGACAAAAATTGGAACTCTGGAAACGTGTGATTAGGAGAATAATATTTAATCAACAAGGCTTTCCATATGAAAAAAAAGTACAAGCTGTATTTGTGTTATATAGAGTTATTCTTTTTGGTCGGGGGGATGTCTCCCCATCAACAAGTGGTGAGCAAACTATTCTCTTAGGCCATTACTACTGTAGTAAGTTCAAACCTCACTTGGTGCCCCACTTTTGTTATTTGTCACTTACAAAGCCGTGCTTAATAAATATCTATATGGTTAGGTATTTGTTTTAGTGTGAAATGTTCTCAGGAGCACATTTTATCATTTAGATTCATGAGCTAAAAATCGCTTTTGAATTGAAAAGGTTGAAACACAAAAATAGCAATATTGGCTGAAAACTTTGTGATAAAAACAACTGAATAATTCATGGAAAAGGAAAATGACTCAACTCAAATCTTCAGATCACAATGAATAACTAGCACTGATATATGCTGTGTTGGGGGTGATCAATTAAAAAGTTGGAAAAAGGGGTGAGCAATGAATAAGTAACGTCTCTCGCCTTTTCTTGGGCTGTGATCACTAAAAAAGGTTTGAATTTTCAAAAAACAAGCAGGCCCAAAGTAGTGACCGATTTAGCATGAACTTACATTGCATATTGAACCCCCCTCTTAAAAACTATTTAGGGGGAGTATTTTCCAAAAACAAAAAAAACATTTTCCCTACTCAGGAGAGTGTACGTGCACAATTTCAAGTTTCTACTATGAACGGTTAGGGCTGGGCGAAGTCCAGATACATAGATAACTACATCTACATATACATGTCAGAACACATGAATAACCTACATAGATAGATACATAGATACATATAAATGTTAGAATACATGAATAACCTATATAGATAGATACACAAATACATATAAATGTCAGAACACAGGAATAACCTAAATAGATCTTAAATTTCTACTATGAATGGTTAGGGCTTGGTGAAATCTGGATACATAGATAGATACATAGATATATATAAATGTCAGAACACAGGAATAACCTGCATAGATAGATACATAGCTACATATAAATGTCAGAACACATGAATAATCTAAACCCAGCAATAAACCAGTGTTATGATAGTGGTGATTAATTACAGATACTGTCAATAATTTTGAGAAGGGTCATTAACATTCAAAGAGTTTTTCAGACAATTGAACTCCTTCTTGTTGTTTGGTTTTTAACACTACATTTTGGCTAATGTCTTTCTTCAGGTGTACTATCCGATCATGATGGTGGTAGTAAACAGAATTTGTTTTCTCCAATGGTAGCAACCTTTATAATGCATTTTTCAGGTGTTTTCCTTTCCTTAGGCCTGGCTTTCCATACTTTGTCCCTGTTGAGTAGCGGAAGCCACATCGAGTTGAAATCCGCACTTGTCAGACATGTTGATGTATGTTGCTTCTTTGATTTTTCTCAGTTTCCAATGGTATTTACTGTCTAACAACACAAACAACAAGAAGGGGTTCAATCATCTGAAAAACTCTTTGATGAATAATTACAAATATTTCACCTGTTTGGTGCCAAGTATATTTTTTAGCAGTGTTATAACCGTGCCAGGTTTTTCTTAAAAGGATTGATGAATAGAAAGTCTTCTTTGCATGTTTAAAATGGTTTTATTTTCATACAAATCAACTAATATGTCCAACAGAATATCTAATAAATGTAATATATATACATAAATCTATGTAAGAAAAAAATAAGAATAACACATTATTTTAAGATGAGTTATATTGTCCATGACACTGGACTTACGACTTGCTAAGACGGGTTATCTTGTCCGTGGCACTGGACTGCCAACATGCTAAGACGAGTTATCTTGTCCATGGCACTGGACTGACGACTTGCTAAGACAAGTTATCTTGCCCGTGACACTGGACTGATGACTTGCTAAGACGAGTTATCATGTCTGTGGCTCTGGACTGACGACTTGCTAAGATGAGTAATCTTGTCCGTGGCACTGGACTGACGACTTGCTAAGACGAGTTATCATGTCTGTGGCACTGGACTGATGACTTGCTAAGATGAGTTATCTTGTCCGTGGCACTGGAGTGATGACTGTGTTACACCTGTGCCAGGTTTTTCTTGTAAAAGGATTGACACTGGACTGCCAACATGCTAAGACGAGTTATCTTGTCTGTGACACTGGACTGATGACTTACTAAGATGAGTTATCTCGTCTGTGCCAGCAAACAAGTTAAAGAAATCAAATTTATCGAATGTAATTTGTTCATAACTTAATGGACATTTTTTGTTGTTTTCATTATAACATTATACATTATCATCTTTCATCCATCAGGTCATTCTTTTCTGTTAAATAGGTATCATGAGTTATTCCCTTTAGGCAGAGGAGTCCTTATCCACTTCCTCTAAGGGGCACTGTTTTACGTTCTGGTCAACGAGCAGCCATATTGCATTGTGTTATTAGTAGATCAGAGAGACCACAGTCATTTTATGAATAAAGGACCTGTAAGTATGTAATCTTTTGTTGCATTTTTAATCTGTTAATATCTGTCATTATACCAACCTTACATTTTCAATACAAATTATCCATACTGTAGCTCAGTAGTTATCAGAGCCTTAAATTCAAAGCCACAAGTTCTGTAGTCATTTTCTTGGCTAAGTTGGGATCATATGATAACTCAAGAAATATTACAACATTTCGATGGATATACTCTCCAGCTTTCTTCTAATCTGAATTTCTGAGATGGTATTGTTACTATTATATATTGATTGTTACAGACCAGTTTCCTCATCTTTGTTGTCTTTATCTCAATGTTATATGACAAGGTGTTGTTGCTTGATTCTTTCTGATCAGTTTCCTCATCTTTGTTAATCACAGCTACCCACAACACTAGTTTATTGCTGGGTTTAGATTATTCATGTATTCTGACATTTATATGTATCTATGTATCTATCTATGTGTCCAGATTTTAGTGATCACAGCACAACTTTTTAATTGATCACCTCCAACACAGCATATGTGGGTGGCAATGATTAATAATTTCCCTTGGAATGCTAGTTCCAGTTATTTTGGGCTACACCCCTCATGCATATATACATCAATAAATCCACAGCCTAATGACAAAACAAGCTAAATTGGTCCCTTACTTTGTGTCCGGCAGCATTCACACTTGCATCTTGAAAATCCAGATATGTTTTAGTGATCACAGCCCAACCTTTTAATTGATCACCCCCAACACAGCATATATGGATGGTATGATTCATAATTTCCCTTGGAATGCTAGTTGTCTTTATCTTCAAGCAGTTTTGTCAAGCTTCAACCTAGACATGTCTTTAAAATACATCAGCACAATTGAATTAGTTCCACTTCTATACCAGTCATATGTCCAGCTATTATATCCACAACTGGATATTATATCCACAGCATCAGCTGTTATGTTTCCAGTATTGTTGTACCTTTGGGTAATAGACATTAAAGTCCTTGTAGCAGTGTTGTACTTCAGATGCTTTCTGAATATGCTGTATCTGTTATTATAAAGACTTGTTGGTCGAACTCTGTGCAGTCACATTTAATCTCAATGTCAATGGTTGACTTGCAAACCTCATAGGAAATCATATAAGATGTACATGTTACTCATTTTTATACAAATTAGGATGTGTTATAGTAAAGGTGGTAGAAGTATAACATCAGCAGTGATAGTAGTTGTAGGGTTGTAGTAGGCTACAAATGGACCTTGAAACTCAGATTTGATTTGTTCATAGTAAACCTATTCCTATTAGAATATGTCAACCAAAACTGTCACTAGAACTGTCAACATAGGTTTCTTCAGTTTTCAAGTTGGTCTGGCTGGCTGGCTATGTATATATATATATGTATCAAGCACACAGGCAGCACCAATAGGGCTGGATGGCTATGTAAGTGTGTATCATGTGTACAGACCACATCAATGGAGCTAAAGGGCTGAACATTTTCAACATTTACTCCTTATTATATCTAGAAAAAAAGTTTTTTGTTTTTGAAAATTCCTGCCCTAAGTAGGTTTTTAGTCGGGGCTTCAATTTTTAGTGTAAGTTTATGCTAAATTGATCCCTTAGTTTGTGTCCAGTAGCATTCACGCTTGTTTTTTTATGATCACCTCGAAAGGCGAGAGAAGTGAGTTATTCATTGATCACCCCTTTTCCTGATTTTTAATTGGTCACCCCCAACATGTGACAGTTTCTATTGAGTGACTAATTGGTATTCTAAAAATGTTGTCTTTTTGTCCAACTAAATCTCCGAGATGAGATGTCGTTATTATTATATAACGGTTCTTTTGTATAAGTTTCCATGTCCGTGTTGTTTTTGTCACAACTTTTTGGCTGCTGTGCCCTCTGGCCTTTCTATCTGAATTTCTGAGGCAAGATGTTCTTACTATATTGGTTCATTGGGACCAGTGTCCTCATCTCTGTTGTCTTCATCACAACGTTTCAGCCACTGTACTCTTCAGTCTTCTTTCTGTCTGAATTCTTGTGAGATGAAATGTTGTTTCTATCATACAATGATTCTTTCTGACCATTTTCATTGTCTTAGTTATCTTTATCACAATGTGTCAGCCGCTGTAATCTGAGGAAGTCCGGAGAGTACAGTGGTCGAAACGTTCATGATAAAGACAACAGAGTTGAGGAAACTGGTCCAATAGAATCATTGTATTATAGTAACTTTGGTTTTGACGTGTTGACCAGGGTGTGATAACGTCATTTTGTGCCTCGTAATGCAGAATTCTGACCAAATGTGCTTCCCAAATGCTTCTGCTAAAATTTTGTTAATGGTACACATTTTGTGCATTGTTTTTAACTGAAATTTCAAATGAATCAACCAACAAAAAACTAAATGAAACCTTTTGCATTCAATGTTTATTCATCCATAAAAGATAGTTTAGATCTCTAATTCTTCATTCTAGATCTCCGCACTCCCTTATCACTCATTGTTTTGATCATTTGTGACTCCCTTTGGACAGATGTGCCTCATAGCAGTATTACTGCGTTACCATGCTTTTTCACACCCTGGTCTTGACTATTGATTGACACCCAGAAAGGTCTGATTACAATCCTTTGTTTTCCTTATCAAACACTGAACAAAAATGAAAATACCTTTCACTAAGAGAAAACACATTAAAAGCACTTCTCTGTTTGATAATGTGTGAAAAGAGCCTATTTATGGCTTCCTTGGCAAATGGTTTTCTTGTCTGCTGCGGTCTTGATTACAAAATAGAACATTACATTTTCTCATTAATTTGTTCAGACGCTACTTCTACCAAGTTGTTTGTCTATTAGTGCTATGATAATTCGTTAACAAAAACGTTTTGAGAATGGTCATTAACATTCAAAGAGTTTTTCGGACAATTGAACTCCTTCTTGTTGTTTGGTTTTTAACACTACGTTTTGGCTAACATCCTTCTTCAGGTGTACTATCCGAACGTGATGGTGGTAAACAG
>VCCN01004376.1:7414343-7424658 GCA_006491835.1 Architeuthis dux
CTGCCTTCAGGGAAGAAGTCTACTAATAATGTGGACAACAAATTACAAAGCAAGAAAAAACGTTGGCCAAAAAAGTTGCCTCGAAAACAAAGGAAGACTTTCAAAGTTTTTTAATGTTTTCTTTCATTGTTTGATTTATCACTTTATTTGAGATGGGATTACAAAATGAAAAATGATGTTGCAATGTGCTAAAATCTGTTCAAAAAGAAAAAAAATACTGAACACAACATTTATTGAGATTGTTGTCTAGACTCTTTTTGCAAGCAAAAATAACATCTTGAAATTCTCTGTCTTTCTCCGTATGAAAAGCTGAGATGTAAATTTTTAAATCAAAATTTTAAAACTGATACAACTCAGATCTTTATGAGATGAAAGTACAGAATTTAGATGAAGTATTCAGTTGTTTCATATGTAATGGGTTTTTTTTTAATAGTTAGGTGAAGGATGATATAAACAAGAAAGAAATGTTAAATATTTAATCAAAATATAACCCATTCGAAGCAATAACCTTTTCCCAACAATCCTCTAACGATAATATGCCATCTCTATAAAATCCTTTAGGTCTGTTGTTGATCTTAATCCCCAAGAACAGTTTTGGGCCGCCCTAGAGGTTTATTATTGTGGTCTATATTTCCAGACTTAAACCTATTGAACCAATGCTGAACAGTTTGCACTGTAGTAGTGTTCACTGTAAATGATTTTGTTGATGTTATCAGCAGCTTGTGCAGCATTATCTCCTAATTTAATCTTAATTATTCTGCTGATAACAGGGTTTTATTTCAGGGAAGCCATAGGTCCTATCAGTGATGATGGAGGTTAGGATCTTGTACATTGTTGGTAGGCAGATGATGGGCCTGTAGTTTTGGGGTTTTGCATCTCTTCTGTCTTTGAGAGCAAGTACATGACTCTCTGTGTGAGCAATTCTAAGCATATTCTATTCAAATGAGTTTTCACACCAATATTGTTTGTGGACCATTAGCCACTGCTGTTGATCTTCATCATCAAGAACAGTTTTGGGCCTCCCTAGAAGTTTATCATTGTTATCTATATTTCCAGACTTAAACCTATTGAACCAATGCTGAACAGTTTGCACCGTAGTAGTGTTCACTCTAAATGCTTTTGTTGATGTTATCAGCAGCTTGAGCAGCATTATGTCCTAATTTGAAATCATACTTGAAAATTAGTTTAACTTCTTAGGTAGATACCATTTCTGTTAAGAACAATAATGAAAATGGGTTTTGGGAACTAGGTATATGGCAAGGCTTGGTTTGGGGAATTAGGTATATGGTAATCTCTCCATTAGTAGACATTGAACATACAAAAAACCTCAAAATTGAGAAGTAGATACCATTTCTGTTGGTCAAAGATTTAGTAAAAGAACATTGCAGAAAATGTATATATGTGTCTGATTCCCGAGAAAATGAGGAAAGCCACAAAAGACATCAGCTAAAACATTAGGTAAAAACAATAATGATGCTGATATTTGTCTAAATAACTGGTGGAATAGTGAGCAATAAACAGTTGTTCTGTTTCTGTAAGAAATATTAGGTTGCTATATATGAATTGTCACTTTTTATAAACAACAAAAAATGGTGAATATTCAATCAAAATATGACCCATTTGAAGCAATAACCCTTTTTAAATGATCCTCTAATGCCATCTCTATAAGAATTCTTCAGGTTTAGTGGTCACATATTTTATAAGAGCACAAACCGTAGCTTCCCTATTATTGAAGCTTTCATCACGGATACAAAGTTCAAAATGCTTGAAAAGATGATAATCTGTAGAAGAAATCTCCAGTGAATATGAAGGATGCTGCAAGACTTCATATCCAGTTCTCTGAGCTTAGACACAGTCAATTGAGAGGTGTCTTGAGATGACATGATATGGTCACTGTTGCGGTCCTAAAGTCCCTTGAGAGTGGGTCATTGGCCAATGTTGTTGATAATTCTTTTTCTTTGGATAATTTTGGTATTGCTTTTCTCATGAGTTAATGAAGAGTTTAATCTAAAATGATGTGGGCTTTTGCTTCAGGCAAATATGATCATTTTAATTTAGTCGCACAAACAGCCATTCACTTTTATGCATGCTGAAGCCCTGTTAGAACAAAAAGTGCCAAAAAGAATGAATGAGGAAAGCCACAAAAGACATCAGCGAAAACATTAGGTAAAAAACAACAATGATGCAGATATTTATCTAAATAACTGGTGGAATAGTGAGCAATAAACATTTGTTCTTTTTGTTTTGTTTCTGTAAGAAATATTACATTGTTACATATGAAATATCACTTTTTATAAACAACAACAAATGATAAATATTCAATCAAAATATGACCCATTCGAAAGCAATAACCTTTTTTCCAACAATCCCCTAAAGATTATGGTCTTCCAGGTCTTTATGCTCTCCATGATGAACTTGACCATTGTTGGACATACTCTGTGGATCTTAAGGCCCTTCTCTATCCAGGAGTGCAGCATGCTGTCAAATGCCTTCCTGTTGTCAATACATGCTGTTGACAAGTTCTTTTTCTTGAAACTTGATCTCTTGCAATATTGCTTTGTTTACTAGTAGCTGGTCCTCGCATCCATAGCTTCCTTTCTTGCACCCCTTCTATTCTGCTGGTAACAAGTTGTTGTCTATTCAGGGAAGCTGTAGGTCCTATCGGTGATAATGGAGGTTAGGACCTTGTACATTGTTGGTAGGCAGATGATGGGCCTATAGTTCTTTTTTCTCGACTTGACCTCTTGCAGTATTGCCTTGTTTACTACTTGCATCCAAGGCCATCTCTATAAAAATTCTTTAGTTTTGGTGGTCACAAATTCAGTAAAAGCAGAAATTGTGGCTTCCCTATTACTGAACCTTTTATTACGGATATGAAGTCCAAAATGCTTGAAAAGATGATAATGTGTAGGAGAAATGTCAGGTGAATATGGAGGATGCTGCAGGACTCCAATTCTCTAAGCTTAGATACAGTCAGCTGAGAGGTGTGGGGTCTGGAATTATCTTGGAGCATTTCCTTCAGTATATGTGGGACCGAATTTTTCAACTTTTTAATCTTCCCTATTGCCTTATTAGGAATGTAGCTGAGGGAAGCGGCGGGGGTGGGCGATTTTAAATCCCCCCCACCCCAGCAGTGGGCTCATGATAGAGAAGCAAAAGCTTTATGAATAGTAGTTCACCTATTGCATTTCTACTAACATTATACAATAACAGATCTCACTAAATGTTGGAAGGGGCCCCTCAAGGAGCCAAGCTCCCCACCGCCGCCCTCAAATCTCTAGCTACGTCAGTATTTTTGAAAGGACTGCCTACTCAACAAGCTCATGGACCTCAGGCTTTAGAAAGGTCTCCCCACAGATCCCCAGTAATACCCTTGTTGACCCTCAGGGGTCTGCAGCCCCAAGGTTGGTTAATGTTGAAGTCCTAAGGTCTCCAGAAAGTGCTTCAACCATTGTTTGTATGTCATTGGCCACTGCTGTTGATCTTTATTATCAAGAACAGTTTTGGGCCTCCCTAGAGGTTTATTATTGTTATCTATATTTCCAGACTTAAACCTATTGAACCAATGCTGAACAGTTTGCACCGTAGTAGTGTTCACTCTAAATGCTTTTGTTGATGTTATTGTCCTAATTTGAAATCGTACTTAAAAATTAGTTTAACTTCTTAGGTAGATACCATTTCTGTTAAGAGCAATAATGAAAATGGGTTTTGGGAACTAGGTATATGGCAAGGCTTGGTTTGGGGAATTAGGTATATGATAATGTATCCATTGTAATGTTTATGTATTAATCTGTATATATGTATGTATCTATGTCTATATGTGTATGTTTTTAATATGAATAAACATGCAGAGAGTTTACCCAACAGCCCCCGTTTTACGAGCCCCATTTCCAGTCACGAAACGTGAGCCTGCAAGTGGGAGCTGGGAAGGCACATCTGTTATTCTCAGGCAAACAGCCCTGTCAACATGTGTCGCTTGTTCCGTTTTCTTTTCTTAACATGCTAAATACAGTTACGAACCAAACATGTTCGAACTAAACACAGCTAAAACAGAAAGAACAACAAAGCGAACAAAGAAACTAAATACAAGACAGCATTATATCCATTTGTAGACATTGAACATACAACAATGTACCTCCCCACACCATTTCCATCCCTGGTTAAGGGCTCAAAAAAATCCAATAATAACAAACTATATCTCTATTTACAAAAAAAATGCAATTACATTAGTAAATCTTTCACGTTTAGCATTATGCCCTACAATGTAAAAAAGAATAAAAATTAATTCCATCTAATCCATCAAATTACTAGAAAGAACAGACTGGTCTGACAGTAACTTTCTATTGAGTTAAATTTTCACCTGTAGGTGTATGATTTTATTTATTTATTTTTAACCAAAATGCTACACAGACAGACATTACTTGAAAAGCAGAGACTATGTTCGGATAGATAAACATCTCGAGAAATCAGAACCAGTCTACCTTCCAAAACAATAGCCATAGATACTTACCTCCTATTTATTTAAAGCAAGAATGTATTTCAATCTGATGAGCCAGCTTCTTTTTGCACAGGGTAATGTGGAATTCTTTCAGAAATTTTTTATTCTGAAGCCATCTTATAGTAATACAAATTTGCCTTAAGTGGCTGAGGTAATTTTTTTCTCTGAATATTGCATATTAACCCAAGAAAATGGTTCTATGCTTTAGATATTTCAGTGGGGCAGGTTTTAAACTATATTTCGAGAGTTTTGTTAATCTAGAAGCCAAAAAAGGATTTTTTGGGGGTGAGCAAAAGAAATGACATTCATAATTTTAAACTGTAGAAGACTAAAAAGGCTGTCATTTAATACATGTTTTATGTAGCAACAATGACCTACTTTCGGGTGTAGTGTGTTCATTTACTTTGTAGGCTCTGCTATTGCTGATGATAATCAGCTGGCAAAATTGTACTATTTACAATAGCAAGAAATTAAAAGTATGGAAGCCTGAGTGATATAAGGCGCAATTTATGCCTTCTGCAGGAACTAGTTTGAATTAAATAAATCAGTTTTTTCAGGTTACTGAGTAGTCAAACAGATTGAAGAACAAATCTCTTTTGAGCTTTATCAGTTATACATCATAGTTGATACTTAAATTAATCTTAAGAATTAAATGTAAAAAGTAGTGATAAAACCAAAAAGGATGAGAACATTAGTCTTAAAAACTTGTGGGATGATGAAAATAACTAATCTCTGAAGTTCAAATAAAAATTTTCTATTTAAAAAGTAACTGTGCATTTTTGGGGCTGGTAAAGTTTACTTTTCTTTAAATTATCATCATTCAATCATCTGACTGTCAATTTCCTTTTGTAAATAAAATACACACACATACACACATATATAATTAGAATATGCAGTTTATTTAGTTTCACCATCCCAGGTTAGGTTCTGATCTGAAATTCAAATACATCCATGAATGTTTTCACGGGTATTGACTAGTGAAAAATAAACAGCAGGGACGTCTGCCTTTTGATTGAAATAGTTGCATATTTCCCTCTGATGTTCAAGCCCAGGTAAAAGCAAATATTTCAAATGCTGATTTTGAAGAAAGGTAGGTTCTTCTCACTTGGAGGATTGGCATAACACAATCTTCATACCACCATTTTCTTCCCAATTTGGCCTCATGCTATACTAAGCTTTTGATGCATACAACTTCTCATTCTAAGCACAAAAACAAAACACTGGCTACAAAGTGTTAGACATGTATTGTCTACAATGCATATGTTTTAAATAAAATATTTTAGAACAGTGGTTCCCAACCTTTTCGAGTCATTCCCCACTTTTGACAATAAGATTACTAGTATTCCCCCCTTCCATTTATTAAGTTGCAACAAATATCAGCGTCCTTCTCTTTACACAAACCTTCGATGCCATCGATTAATAGGGAGTGGCTGTTAGCGTTTCGCTACTGGGCTGCTTGTTGGAATACATATAATTCCGGCAGGGTCGCTTGGGTGAACGGATATGATGGTGGAAGACCCGAAATCCGCAATGATCCCGAGTTAAACACATCACTGACGAGGCAGCCCGGCACACCTTTGAGGTGTATTACACAAACAAAGAATAATTTCAAATAATTACTTTATTTTACATATAATTAGACAGCTTCATACTAAGAATTAGTTTAATTTTCTAATTGTAAGGCTGCTGCTGTGTATTTGTTACCCAATGAAAGCAAGCAAAAATAATTAGAACACATCATTTGAAATTCCAATTTATTACAAAAAAGAATTCTGATATCGTAACTGATATACACATCAATGTGATCTCTGTTCTTGTTTTTGTGCTACTAGTTCTTCAATTTGTGGGTCTATTAGTGAGAGAGCACATCTTAAATCATTCTCAACTTGGAGCTTATTTCGAGCCTTCGACTTGGTATATAGAATTGCAGAAAACCCTATCTTTAGACTAGACTTTTATTATTACCTAATAGCCTTATTCCCCCTTGCACTACCCAACCCCCTCTGGTTGGGAACCACTGTTTTAGAATATAAACAGAGAGTTGCCTCATTTTAACATCAATGTGATCTCTGTTCTTGTTCTTTTGCTACTAGTTCTTCAATTTGTGGGTCTATTAGTTAGAGAGCACATCTTAAATCATTCTCAACTTGGAGCTTATTATTTTTAGAATATAACCAGAGAGTTGCCTCATTTTAACCAAAGATATAAAATTATCAAAAAACGTTTTCCTTCAAAATTTGAATGATTTCATACCTCTCTTATATCATATAAGTAAAATGCACAAAATCACTTTTATTTTTATTAGGATAAGTGCTAAAACGACATAATATCGCATGTCTAGTGTGCAATATCTTTTCTTGTTCTAGTTGACTTAATTGGAAGCAAAAGCTACTTATGCAGAGTCCACCCATAGATTATTGTTTACTCCTGGCTTTAAAAGTATTAGTCTGTGTTATTATGAATGAACCAAAGGGCTCACTTGCAACATTAATAATTCTGTAATTGGCCTGATGCATACATATATATTGTACTGATTATGGTCCAAATTGTACCACCCACTGGGGGAAAAATGACATGAATTAATAGTAAATTATATTATAGTATAGAAGAAAGAAAAATGAAAGGAAGGAAGAGAGAAAGGAAGGAAGAGAGAAAGGAAGGAAGAGAGAAAGGAAGAAAGAAAGAAGACTGAAAAAGAAAGAAAGGAAGACAAATTGGAAACAAGACAGAAAGAAGCAGAATGAACAAAAAAGAAAGAGAGAAAGAATAAAACAAACAAACCAATAACCCAAAGAAAAAATCAGAAAGGAAAGAAAGATAGAAAGATAGAAAGACTCAGTAGAAACTGTCATGCGACCAATGTCTTTTGGCAGCATGTCGTGTTTGTGGGGTGATCAATTAATAAAAATGGAAAAAGTGGTGAGCAATGAATAAGTTACTTCTCTTGCCTTTTGTTGGATCACAAAAAAGTCAGAATTTTCAAAGAACTAGCGTGAACACTGCCGGACACAAACTAAGGGAGCAATTTAGCATAAACTTGCATTGCAAATTGAACCCCCCACCCCAAAAAAAAAAAAAAACCTACTTAGGGGGGAACTTTCAGAAAACCAAAAAAACGACATAATAAGGAATAAATATTCAAATTTTCAGCCCTCTATCTCCATCGGTGCAGCCTGTACACAAACTGGAGAAACCTGTGTTGACAGTTTTGGTTGACAGTTTCTAATTGGAAATAAAAAGGCAAGAAAGAAGAAGAGATAAACAAGAAAGAAAGAAAGAAAGAAAGAAAGTAGGAAAGCAAACAAGAAATGAAGGGAAAAAAGAAAAATGTAGAGAAACAAGAAAGAAAGAGAAAGAAAGAAATAAGGAGAAATGCAGAGTAAGCAAAAAAGAAGAAAAGGAAACATAGAAAGAAAGAATGATTAGTTATGAAGAATGAAGAAAAGTAACAAAGAATTATGGAGGGGAAATAAAAAGAGGAAAGAAAAATAAACAGATTGATGAGGGATGATTTCAAATAGCTGAAGGAGAAAGAGAAAAATGTAGAGAAAGAAAGAGAAAGAAAGAAAGAGAAAGAAAGAAAGAAAGAAAGAAAGAAAGAAGGAGAAATGCAGAGTAAGCAAAAAAGAAGAAAAGGAAACAGAGAAAGAAAGAAAGAATAATTAGTTATGAAGAATGAAGAAAAGAAATAAGGAATTAAGGCTGGGAACTAAAAAGAGGAAATAAAAAGATGGATGAGGGATGCTTTTAAATAGCTGAAGGAGAAAGAGAACCATAAGTGGAGCATAAGTATACCAATTATGGTGTATATTGTGAAAATGATATTGCTGATAGCAAAGAAAGGACAGAGAAGAGATTGAAAATGGTTTTACTAGTAAAAATGGAGCAGATAGCAACTAGAGCATTACAAAATGGCTATTGCTAATGCAGAAAAGAAGATATCAAGTCGTTCTTATCATAACTGGTGATGGAATGTAAGTATTTGATCGAATAAGGATCTTTAAATAGAATAATGAAAATATTACAATACTCTGCAAAATTCATCTATAAATAAGGAGATTTTGATTGTTTCCTGGTTTTATCAATAACTAGCATTCCAAGAGAAATTATGAATTACCTGTGGTTACTGAACTGGGAGGGAAGGTAAGTGGGGTGAAGATAAGTAAATAAGTAAATAAATAAGATAATACTATACTTTAAAGGGTGTTGAAATTCAGTTTACCTTATTCATAATTTCCCTTGGAATACTAGTTCTTTTATGTTGTTCTTCTTGGAGAATAATCACCTTTTGAAGAAGCTTTTCTACAAAAACAACCCAAACGGTTCTAATTAATATGTGTAGTTAATCTAAAGATACATCTATCAAGCAGGCAATGTTTTGTATGATACAGAAAAGCAAAAAAAGAATTAACAGAAATTCTACCAACAATAAAAGAAAAAAATGAAAGAAGATGAATCTCATCTTGTAAAAGACTTGATTCATAATTTCCATTTGGAATTCTAGTATTTTCCATCTATCATTAATGAACTTCATTACCAGAATTCCTCTTATTTCTTCTGCCCCTGATTTATGTTAATTCTTGCCAGTTGGAAGGAGGCCAGCGCCAAACAATAGAACTTTCAATTCCTGAATAATCCGTTAAATGCTTTGTAGGAACCTTTAAGGCAATTGTCTTAGAAACTTCAAACTTAAATCTATTCGAGTTCTACTTTAGTTTTGGTTATTTGTTCTATTCCAAAGTCCATTAACGGCAGCTCTTTCCATTTCATAAATGAATTAAACCTGGTGCATTCGATTAAACAGAACAGTATTAATGCAAGGATTAATTTTAAGTTTATTCAATAAATTCCTCATTATCGTTCAAACTTAGGTGAAAATGTCATTTTAATTTCTTCTAATTGTTTATACATCCCAGAATTCCTTGGCATTAAATAGATCGTTATCAAGACAGCATAGCTTTACTTGCAGTCAATAAGGTATTCAAATGAAAGGGAAGACTGTCTCTTTCTCATCAAGGGTTTATTTTGTACCAGGAGGTGGATATTTATGATTATAGGAACGGTGTAGTGCCAGTAGCAGTCGTCCCCAGGTGCA
The DNA here is from genome assembly GCA_006491835.1 of Architeuthis dux. Lineage (NCBI taxonomy): Eukaryota > Metazoa > Mollusca > Cephalopoda > Oegopsida > Architeuthidae > Architeuthis > Architeuthis dux. The sequence continues at coordinate 7,423,937 of VCCN01004376.1, forward strand.
AGTCTGAAGCGGCACAAAAAATATTGTAAACTTTACATTTCTCGATTATTAAAATTCAGTTTTATTTAATAACAACGTTTCAGAAAGATTTTTTTAAAAATATTTTTTTAATTAATTTTTGAGCAAATATTTTTTTTTCACAACCGCAAAGTCTACAATATATTTTTAAAAGTATCCCGGAATAAAAGTCACAGGACATAAGTCACAATGTAGTGTTACCCTGAGCTACCTAAAAAACGTAATAGGAAGAGAAGTCACAACTTTGGTTTTCTGTGTACAAAATAAAACATAGGAAAATCTTTTTAAAATAAAATAAGTAGTATTTTAATTTATTTAGTAATGACGTAAGAAATATTTTAATAAAATAAGTATGTTATATTGTGACTTTATTTTAGGCCTATGTAAGGTGGTATTTAATTCTTTATGTTATTGTCATTAAGTGGGTAATGAGTCACAAAATAAATAATCAAAACATTCACTGTCATAGTAAAAGAATTCTTTTCTTAAGAAGCTATGGATTAATAATGAGTAAAAACATAAACAATAAATATTTTTAAAAAGTAAAAAAAATATCTTATCACCTTGAAAATGTGATCCTACCGTCAGGCCCGGGCAGAGACGGGGCCAGGTGGGCCAGTTGGCAATTTTGAGGGTGCCTACTCCAGAGTACTAACAAGAGGACCTGATGGGAGCAGTCGTCATTACTTTTTTTATAAATCATT
>VCCN01004376.1:7600005-7614305 GCA_006491835.1 Architeuthis dux
GGACTTATAACGGCTGATGATGATGATGATGATGATATAGGGAGTCCAAAATAATTTAACAAAAAACATTAATAAAGGCACCCTTCCTTAATATATCATTGCACACTCTTTGGCAATGATGACTGCCTCCAAATGTTACCTTTAACCAAGTAGGGTGGTCCGGACTTCCCCCCCCCCCACACACACACACTCCACGTCTGCTTGTGTCAGACTAAGATAAGTTCAGTAAATATTCATATGAAGATTTCAGTATTATAGACAATTACCAATTTCAGGACGGAGACAAAAATGCTGTAAAATTTGAAATGAGTTTATCAACAATTTGCCTTGATCCAAACAGCTGTGATTCATTTGATCATTGATGCACAGTTTGGGTCTTATTAAAAAGCACTAAAGTGAAAAGAAAAAATAATTGAAAATAAAAGACTGGAAAATCTTTCTCTTTGTTTAAAAATAACGTGTGATTAATATTAAAGTTGTTTTAATGGTCATTCATATCTCAGTCATAAACTTGAATGTTTTCCCTTAAAATTCTTTGTAGGACCAAATTTCTTGCATCTGTTGTTTTTGAAAAAAAATCTGGTACTCATTAATGGAATCTTCATAAAGTTAAACAAATTTTAACCTTTTATGGTGCAAGTGACTATATGTGATCACCTGAGAACCCATCAGCCATATGCAAATATTGTAGCCATAATGACAACATAATCCGCACTAATGTGGTCTGCAAGCTTTGCAAAGTACACTTGTGCTTGAACAAAGACAGAAACTGTTTTGATGCATACCACACCCCATTAAATTAGTCTGTTTTGGCCCATACAATAACATTTTTAAATCAACCCGGAGGTGTTATTTTTTTTGGTTGTTTTGATATCTAAAATATTTTTAGGAGTTCCCTATAAAGGGTTAAGGAATCCTCCATGAAAGATGAGCTTCTGGGATACTGGATTCAAATTCGGGTCTGATTGGAAATAGAATCCTATTTTGTATGCAGATATATCTCACCACCTAAAGCCATATGGACAAAACTTTGTTTTAAAATTAGGATGACGGAGATACTTGTCAGGGATCTACTTATATAAATAAACAGTGATTTATTTCTGTTTTTTTGTCTGTCTGTAACACTGGTAACTTAAAGGTAACACTTTTGCAGATAAAAATATCTCCTACCCACCATTTGAAACAGTGGACTTATCCCCTTAAACAAATTCAGTAGTTTCTTTTCCCCAAAAAATCATTTCATATAAATTCAAAGCAAAGTAGTTGACTTAACCATCATAAGGACTGATTTGACCAATCACCACTAAAGAAGTTAACCGTGAGAGAATTCACTAATATATTTGAATTTGGCAAAGTAGGACAAACATCAAAAATGGATTGCATCATAAGGACTGATTTGACTGATCACTGCTAAAGAAGCTAACATTTTTTTTTTTACTTTCGTACTAAGCTGGCATGGCAATGACTGTTTTAGTAAAATATGATTATTTTATTTTATATTTTTATTAAATCAAGTATTATAAACCGTTTTTTAAATTAATTTTTGACTACTATTTACATTCATCCTAATTTTTAGTTTGTTTAATCACAATTTCTGTAAGGCCGGCACAGCAGTGTTATTGTTTTGGTTTTAGTAAAAAAAGCGATCGATAATTTTATTATTTTATTTTTATTTAGACAAAGTATTGTAAACCATTTTTATTAATTTGTAACTACTATTTACCTTCATCTTAACTTTTAGTTGTTTTTTTAATTACAATTCAACTTGGTAAAAATGCTATTATTATTAGTAAAAATTCAATTATAATTTGTTCATTGTAAACCATTTTACACATTGTGATTTTTAAAAAACTACTAAAAATTAAGATGAGGGTAAATAGCAGTCAAAAATTAAGAAAAAAGGTCTACAATACTTGATTTAATACAAAAAAATAAAATAAAATAATTGTTTTTTACTAAAACTCAAACAGACATTGCTGTGCCTGCTTAGTACGAAAGTAAAAAAAAAATGTTAGCTTCTTTAGCAGTGATCAGTCAAATCAGTCCTTATGATGCAATCCATTTTTGATGTTTGTCCTACTTTGCCAAATTCAAATATATTAGTGAATTCTCTCACGGGGATTAACTACTTAATAATAATTAGAAATTAAATATTATATTATAACAAACAGAAAGATATTTCCAATTAAAAAATGCTGATCTTGCTTGAAAAGTTACTTAGTATTTTTAAATGTGCACTTAACTAACTGTACATAATGAAATAAAATTTCAAACAAAATAAAGGTGTTTAAATTTTGTGCAGAAGAATTTTCATTCGGTAAGCAAAGCTGATCACAATTCTCTTGAGTGCGTACAACTGCTGAGTGGCTGGTAAGTTTTTATTTAAATTCTGTTTCAGCTGATTTACTAAATAATAAAAAACACCTTATTTACTCAGCCTCATCTTTGTGCAAAGTGTTTTCTACATGCAAATGGTTCTCAAGTACATTTCCTGAAAGAGAGAAACAATTCACTTGTAAATTAGTCTCTGGGCAGACTGAAGCTGAGACCAGGTGTTGGAAAAGAAAAGATTGTGTTTCTTTGCTTTTTAGGAGGAATTACAAATATGGCTCAGGTTCAAGAAATGTAATAATACCACATGTGCATTTCGATTTACCAGCTTTTGTTCGGCAGACACCAAACTAACAGAGTAATCAGTGCTGTCATGATATTTACTTAGAAGGCCTGTACCATGGGGAAAATGTTTGGTTAGCCAAGGGGTAACCAAAATAGTTTTATTTTGCGGGGAGGTAACCATACCAAATGCTGGAGGTTTGAGGGGCACTATAAGCCCCCCAATGGGGTCCAGCAGCGAATATTTTGTTTTCAGGGCCGGGCCACCTGGCCCCGCCATTTGTTATGGGCCTACTTAGCTTGGCTTAGTATGGTATATAATGTCATCTTGTATTTAGTGCCTTTGTTCGTTTTGATGTTCTTTCTGTTTTAGCTGTGTTTGGTTCGAACGCGTTTGGTTCGTAACTGTATTTAGCATGTTAAGAAAAGAGATGGAACAAGACATGTGTTGATAGGGCTATTGCCTGGGTAGAACTGTGGAGCCTTCCCAGCTCCCACTTCCGGGCTCCTGTTTTCATGACAGGAAACGGGGCTCGTAAAACAGGGGCTGTTGGGTAAATTATTGGCATGTTTATTCATATTAGAAACATACACGTATAAAAATAGATACATACATATATAGAGATTTATACATACATATATATTCATTAATACATGAACATTACATTATATTATATAGGGCTATAAAGTCTCTAAAAGAACATGCGTTTTGTATCAAGAAAAGAAAAAAGATAAAATAAAAGTAATGGTATTTGTTCTAAAACTGTAATCTGTTCAAACATTGAAATCATTTGTTCTGATTGATAGCATTATACATAGAGTTTTAAAGGGAATGTTTAGAGGGAATTTGAAAGCTCAGTCCTTAAATTACTTTAATTGACAGTCACAAGAACGTGGAAATCTTAGATTTCAGCTCCTTAATCACTAAAGCAACACCCCTTCAACTATATTGACTATCGGTAATGGCAAACAGTTGCTGTACTATTTCAAATGATATGGTCCCTTTCAAGAAGGAGAGGAGGTAAGCAACGCCAGATCTATACAATACATACTAGATAAGGGATATCATCAATAAAAGTGAAGATATAATGAACCCTCGCTTTCACAATGAATGTAAACAAGAATTGATTGAGCATATCTAAATGAGATACAATAATAATGACTTGCTTCAGAAAAACCACCATATTTGGCTATCGATCAGGGAAAACCCCATGTTTCTATATTCATTAATTTCCGAGTTATTAAGCTTCAAAATGCGTGGCAAACAGGTTGGGTCATTTTTAAATCTTCAAAACACATGTTATCAAATGATGAAAACAGCATGTTTCTATCTTTAATAGTTTCTAAAATATGGGTCAGTTCTGTGACCAATATATGTATTTGATAAGAGTGACTGAGCCGTAGGCGAGGTTGCAACAAAGATAGCTATTAGAAAAACCTATATATTACATATAAAATATATGGTCTGTCTGGAAAGAATCCAGCCATTTTCAATATCTCAAGAATTGTTTATACAGCTTTGTTGTAAATTGGCAACACACACACACTCCCATGAGGTTACTCAGTCGGCAGTGAGACGTCATTGAGTGAGCTTGTGTACTGTATGACCATCACATTCACAATGACCGAGCGAGTGTCTTGTTCAGGTTTTTTTTAGCAAAACATCATATCACACTGGTCTGTCACCCATCCTACCACCCAGATTTGGCTCCCTGCAACTTCTGGCTTTTTGCTGTTGAAAGGGGGTAGATTTCAGACTATGGACGGGATTAAGGAGAATGTAATGAGGCAGCTGATTGCGATCCTCCTGAATAGTGTTGGATCCTTGTAACTAAAAAATCTTCTCCACTGCAATAAAAGAGATTCCAACAAGAAAGTAGAAATGGTCACTCAATAGAAACCATCACATGACCAATGTCTTTTGGCAGCATGCCGTGTTGGAAAAAAAAAAAGTGGTGACAAATGAGTAAGTTATTTTTCTCACCTTTTTTCAAATTTTCAAAAAACAAGCAGACTCAAACTAAGGGATCAATTTAGCATAAACTTACATTATAAATTGAATACCTCCAATAAAAACCTATTTAGGGGTGGGATTTTAATAAAACAAAAGAAATGTTTTTTTCTAGACATTATCATCATTATCAGCCGTTATAAGTCCACTGCTGGACAAAGGCCATTTCCATCTCCTTCCATGGCGACCTAGATTGTGCTAACCTCTGCAACGTCTTACTGGCAAACTTTTCTATCTCATCCCTCCATCTTGTGTCTGGTCTTTTCCTACTTAGTTTACTGTCCCATGGGCACCATCGGTTAGTCTTTTCCCCCAGCTATTGTCATCTCTTCTTGCAATGTGACCAGCTCATCTCCATGATCCATGTTGATCTTTTTCTATCTCTTAGAGTTATCCCTAGCATTGCTCTTTCCATGGCTCTCTGTGCTATTCTAAGTTGTTTTTCAGCTCATTTTGTTAATTTCCATGTTTCGCATCCATAGGTCATGACTGGTATTATGCAACCGTTATATACTTTACGTTTTAAGCACATTGGCAGGGTACTCTTCAAAATGTCTCTATTCATACCGAATGCTTTCCAACCTATCGTTATGTGTCATTAGTCATATGATTATTCATTCACAAATAATTATATCTCTTAGAGTTATCCCTAGCATTGCTCTTTCCATGGCTCTCTGTGCTATTCTAAGTTGGTTTTCAGCTCGTTTTGTTAATTTCCATGTTTTGCATCCATAAGGATAGCTTATTAGATGCGCTAGCATCTCTAGCATCGAATGCCATCACTGACTGATTGACTGACATACCAAAATGTAAGTTATGTCCCTTGCTCAGTGTTGCTCAGTGTTACCAATGTTTTCCATCTAAAGCTAGATGTTTTTGGTTGTGTCTAGATGTCAGAAATTGGTATTTAGATGATTTTTAATAAAATAAGTAATATTATTCTTACAGTTATCCCTAGCATTGCTCTTTCCATGGCTATTGGCGCTATTCTGAGTTGGTTTTCAGAAAGAGTAAATGTTTAAATTTTCAGCCCTCTAGCTCGTTTTGTGTGGCCTGTATGCATGATAAATACACAGCCAGACTTGCAAACTGAAGAAACCTATTTTGACTGGTGATGGTTTCTAACAATGTCCATATGTTTTTAGGTGTAGTCTGTATCATTCTCAATGCCGAGTTGGTTTTCAGAAAGAGTAAATGTTAAAATTTTCAGCCCTCTAGCTCGTTTGGTGTGGCCTGTACGCATGATAAATACACAGCCAGACTTTCAAACTGAAGAAACCTATTTTGACTGGTGATGGTTTCTAACAATGTCCATATGTTTTTAGGTGTAGTCTGTATCATTCTCAATGCCGATACAACTCATTGGCTAAGTTTCACTAGTAGGATCCATTCGTGTGATTGATGGGGCATTCTGGGTTGAAGGATTAGGTAGGGCTATGGGCTGCGTATTCGGTAGGAACCAGAGGGTGAGAAGATGGAGGGGAAAAGAAAGAAAATGAATTATGAGAGTGGAGGAAGAAAAAGAGGAAGAACAGAATTGAAGGAAGAGAGAAAATGGAAGAGGCAGAGAATGAAAATAAGGTAGAAAGTGAAGAGTATTGATAAAGAAAAAAAGGGAAAGAGGAAAGTGAATAAAAAGAAGAGTGAAAAGAAAGAATCCATAAATTAGGATTAGGATAAGGAAAAGAAAAGAGGAGGGGGGATTAGAATGATGAAGAAAGGAAGAAGATAAGAGGGAGTAGGGAAAAAGAAGGTATTGAAAATGATAAGGGGAAAAAGAAAGATGGTGGTAAATAGTACAATGAAAAAAGAAAGATAAAAGATTAGCATGAGAAAGATAAGAGAAGAGGGGATTAGAATGATGAATGAGAGAAGGAAATGAGAAGGAGGAAAAGAGAAGGTAACTAAGAGTGAAAAGAAAAAAAAGAAAGGGAGTGGTAAATAATCAGATGAAAAAAGAAAGACATTAATGAGGATTAGGATAAGGGAGAGAAAAGAGGAGAGAGAATTAAAATGATGAAGGAAGGTGGGGAATGAAAGAGAGGATGAAAAAGAGAAGGTAATGAAGAGTAAAACAAAATGGTGGGAAATGCAATGAGGTGTAGCAAAGAGGAGAAAAAGAAAAAAAGGACAAAAGGTAGAAAAAAGAGAAAGATTAGAAGAATGAAAACAATAAAGAGAAAGAAAATGGAGAGGGAAGTTAATAAGAGATAAAGGCCAATAAAAGAGAATTAGAAACGAAAAAGAAAAAGAGGATTAGGAGGAGGAGAAAATGAAAGGATGGAAATGAATGAAGAAGAAGGGAAGAGAAGAAAGAGAAATGAATGAAGAAAAATTCTAAGAAATGTGAGCAGAGAGAATGAAAAAGATCGAAAGATAAGATGAACGAAAGAAAGTGAGGTAAGAAAGGTTTACACCAAAGAAGAATGAAGATACAATGCAGAAGGATGGAAATGATTGAAGAAGAAACGGAGGAAAGAAAGAAAAAATGAAGAAATTCTGAGAAATGTGAGCAGAGAGAATGAAAAAGATTGAAAGGTAGAAAGAATGAAAGACATCTGAAATGATTGAAGAAGAAATGGAGGAAAGAAAGAAAAAATGAATAAAGAAGAAATTCTAAAAAATGAGAGCAGCGAGAATGAAAAGGATTCAAAGGTAACGAAAGACAGTGAACGGTTTACACAAAAAAAAATGAAGATACAATGCCGAATGATGGAAATGATTGAAGAAGAAACAGAGGAAAGAAAGAAGAAATACTAAAAAGAATAAGCAGAGGGAATGAAAAAGATTGAAAGGTTAGAAGAACGAAAGAATGTGAGGTAAGACAGGTTTATAGAAAAAATGAATGAAAATATAATGCAGAATGATGGAAATGATTGAAGAAGAAACGGAGGAAAGAAAGAAAAAAGAATGAAGAAGAAATTCTAGAGGACAAGAGCAGAGAAAATAAAAGAGATCAAAAAGTAAGAAGAAGGAAAGAAAGTGGGGTTAGAAAGGTTTACACGAAAAAGATACAGAATGATTAAGATATGGAAATCTTTGGGTAAAATACAACACCTGTCTCTCCAAACAGACAAAGACCCAGCTTCTGAAACATAACTTATCTTTGTTTTCTTTTAACCATCTCTATGATTGCCTTTGGTTTTCTTTTATTTGTACTGCTTTTTTTTTGTAGAGGCCCTTTGTCTTTTCTGTTTTTCTGTTGTCCAACCTTTTCCTTCACACTGATACACACAGAAAGAAAAGAAGGTAGGGGTCATTGCTGCCAAGGGGCTGACCACCAATCTGATGGCTTTGCTGCATGTCAAACTGATGAGTGACAGGAAAAATAATTAATAAAAATAAAGAAAGAAAATCGTTTCACTACAATAATAGAGAGAAAACTGCTAAATTAACAGTTGCGGCTTCTTTTTGATTGTTACTCACGTTTATTATTCTTCCATTCGGACCGGCAATCTCAATCGAAATGCATTTATTATTTCTTCTCTCACTTGGGCCACTGGATAAGCCAAAGCATTCGAACCACCTGCCTAATAAATGAGGTGTTGGTCCTCTATGTGCCCACAAAATAGCCCTTACCCAATCAGGCATAAACTCTACAAGATCTCTGAAGCAGGTCCTTTAACTGCTGGAAGTTACATGGTGGAGGTTCTGCGTGTTGATATTACTGGTTACTACAGTAGGTATACTCTGATGAAGATTATAAATCCACTGCTGGACAAAGGCCATTCCCATCTCCTTCCATGATGACCTATCTTGTGCTAACCTCAGCCATGTTTTTACTATCTTGTCCCTCCATCTTGTGTCTGGTCTTTTCCTACTACGTTTACTGTCCAATAGACACCAGTCGGTTAGACTTTTCCCCCATCTATTGTCATCTCTTCTTGCTAGGTGACCAGCCCATCTCCATTTTTGCTGCTTAATTATTTGTATAATATCCTTCACTCATGGTCTTTCTATAGCTTTAGCTCTAGCTCTAGAAATTGATGGATGTACAGCACCAGTCAGGATTATTGAATCTTTTGTATAACCCGTACAATATCTTAGGAAATAAATGGAAATGTACCAACTTTTTATCATCAGAATATTTTAATTGGATGTCCAAAGTAATTTAACAAAAAAAAATCATTACTTTTCAACTTACATGTACTAACTTCAAATGAAGAAATTGGAAATATGACCTAGACAGTAATATTGGCACCCTTCCTTTATATTTGATTGCATGTCCCCTTTGGCAACAATGGCTGCCTCCAAATGTTTCTTGCAGCCATCTATAAGCTTCTTGCACTTGTCAGCTGGTAGTTTCTCCCACTCTTTCTTTGAAATTTGTTCAATCTCTTTGATGTTTGCAGAATTTCTGCGGTATATGGTATGCATTGAAAACATGACTCCAGATTTCTGCATTTTCCTAAGATTTTCAATGGGATAGAGATTAGGACTCATTTCTGGACAGTTTGAAACAGTTCATTTTCCCCTTTTCAACCATTCTTGTGTGCTTTTGGATGCGTCCTTTGGGTTTTTGTCATGCTGGAGCACTCTAGTTTTCTTAGAATGGGTAGCACATTTTGCTCTAAAATCTCTTGGTAATTCTTTGATACAGTCAAAGCCTCCAGTACCAGAATCAGCAAAGAATCCCCATAACATTATGGATCCTCCACCATGCTTAACTTCAGGTAATTTAATAACAGGGTAGAAAGAGATAGGGCAGAAAATAAAGTTAGGTAGTTTAATAAGAGGGCAGGATTGGAGAGGGAAGAAAAGAAAGTTAGGTAGCTTACTGGGGGAGTAAGAAGATTTTTGCATATAAAACTATTCAATGTTTGTATAACCTTTAGATAAAACCATGATGGATGGGCAATGAAGATTGGAAGGGATGAGGGAGAGAATGAGAAGAGAGGCACGAAATACTGGACAATCTCAGTTGTCAACACCTGTGGAATTTCCATGGATTCAGTTAGTTTCTATTAATTTTCTATGTATATGCCAGATAGATGAATGCGAAATGTGAAATTCTAGTTTTATATTTAATTTGATCAGTTTAGTTAATTGACACTTCACAATGCATTATTTTGTCTAGAAGATTGATTTGAATATAGATACAGCCTGAGTGATTTTCTTTTTCTTTTATTTCAATTAATTTTCTACCAACATGAAAACATATCGGAAACCAGCAAATGCCAAACATTTGTAAAAACACATTAAATATAACCATTAATCAATGTGGAACTGGTTTGCCGGTACACTGGAGCATCAAATTGAAAAGTACATTTAAACTGATAGGTGGCATTTACATAGAGATTCAAACAGATGCATATGGATGTACGTTTTGACAGACAGCAGTTCTTGAATACACAGCCAACATCAGGTTTATTTATTTGCATTTGTTTATTTCAAAGGCAGAATTAATTATCTGTTTTCTCAATTGACACTACAGAAAGCATTATTTAGTCTAAAAGATTGATGAACAGATAGATATAAACAGCCTGGGTGAGATAAATTGATCAAATATGAACAGACTAAAATAGACATAGAGAAATATGTAGCCTGGCATGCATAGGTTGGATTGATTGATTGATTGATTTGTTTAGCGGCATATCAACCCTTGATGGGTCATTTAATGCTGAAATTGGTTTAAAATTCCGAAAGTTGGAAGTAGGTTTTTTGGGGTTTTTTTTAATAGTCACTTTGGTGAAAGGTTATTTTGTTGTAATAGAATCTTGTGACTTTGGTGAAAGGCTATTTTTTTTAATAGAGTCTTGCGACTTTGGTGAAAGGCTCTTTTTTTTAATAGAGTCTTGCAACTTTGGTGAAAGGTTTTTTTTAATAGACTCTTGCGATTTTGGTGAAAGGCTATTTTTTTTAATAGAGTCTTGCGACTTTGGTGAAAGGTTATTTTTTTTAATAGTGTCCTGCAACTTTGGTGAAAGAAGAGGTGGCCCCTGTTTGGTGGGGGTCTTATCCCTCTGCAGCAGATGCAGTCGGCATATTCTAGGCCCCAGTTGACAGGGCCAGTATAAATAGGTAGATAAATGGGTGGATAAATATAAAGAGATTAAGATAGATAGATTGACTATCTGATTAGTCACTCAATAGAAACAGTCATGTGACCAATGTCATTTGGAAGCATGCCATGTTGGGGTGATCAATTAAAAATTGGAAAAAGTCATGATCAATATATGTTACTTTGTTGAATCACTAAAAAGTCTGAATTTTCAAAAAATAAGCGTGAATACTGCTGGAAAACAAACTAAGGGACCAATTTAGCATAAACTTACATTTTAAATTGTATATATATATATATGAAACAGCGCTGTATGTGGATTTGACAATATATATAACTAGATTATATATTTATATATATATAATCAACATCATCAGCCATCATAAGTCCACTGCTGGACAAAGGGCTTTCCATGACGACCTCGATTGTGCTAACCTTTGCCACGTCTTACCGGCCTCCATCTTGTATCTGGTCATTTCTTCTTGCTAGGTGACCAGCCCATCTCCATTTTTGCTGCTTAATATTTGTATAATATCCTTCACTCTAGTCTTCCCTCTGATCCATGTTGATCTTTTTCTATCCCTTAGAGTTATCCCTAGCATTGCTCTTTCCATGGCCCTCTGTTCGATTCTAAGTTGGTTCTCAGTTCAAGTCATGGCTGGTATTATGCAACCATTGTATACTTTATGCTTTAAGCACATTGGCAAGATGCTCTTCAAAATGTCTCTATTCATGCTGAATTCTTTCTAACCTATCGTTATGTGTTGTTTTATTTTGCTGTCATGGTCTTTCTTTAACTTTATTACCTGTCCTAGGTAGATGTATTCATCAACCTCTTCTTCCTCTATCTTTATGACATTTTTGGGGACTTTATCGCATAGGTAGATAAACATAAAGAGTTTAAGATAAATACACTGGTCTGGTTAGTCACTCAATAGAAACCATAACATTTTGGCAGCATGCCATGTTGGGGGTGGTCAATTAAAAAATTGGAAAAGGTGTGAACAATGTATAAGTTACTTCTCTCGTCTTTTGTTAGATAACTAAAAAGTCTGAATTTTCAAAAAATAAGTATGAACACTGCTTGAAAACAAACTAAGGGACCAATTTAGCATAAACTTACATTGTAAACGTATTACACTCAATTAAACTCAATGTACCTTTAGATCAAACCATGATAGATGGACAATGAAGAAGGGATGAGGGAGTGAATGGGAAGATACAGACAAAGGGTAAGAGAAGAACAAAGGCATGTGATTTTGCTCTCAAGCCCCCTCCCTTAGGCTTAGGTTTACTAAGCCTAACGGTTAATCCACTACTGGTCGAACATAACTGAAGTGCATGCCCATATATATTATTCCTATTCATCATTCAATCCAAATAGAGCTCATTTATCGTGCTATATTTTCTTGCCAGTTGCTTCTAAATTATTTGAAATATTTCCATTGAAGTTTGCAGCAAGTTCTATGATTTTGGACCATTTTCCCCCCACAGCCTTCAAATGTTCATCATTGGTTGATGGTGATGGTTTGGACAGTCCTCTCTATTTGTTTTCTTACCTCGAATTGCCAATTGTAAGTTTTTGAAATCAAAATCTTACTTCATTCACTAACAGCATGCTCCCAAATGTAGAATTTATTTATCTCCCAGCTTAATTATGGAGCTCCATTATGGCCCACCTTGCAAAAGTCATGAATTAAAAGTGTTAAGTAAGTATCATGAGTTATTCCCCTTAGGCGGAAGAGTTCTTATCCACTTCCGGTAAGGGTGCACTGTTTTACGTTCTGGTGAAGGAGCAGCCATATTGTTTTGGTTATTAGTAGATCAGAGAGATCGAGAACACACGTGTGTATCATGACCATAGTCATTTCATGAATAAAGGACCTGTAAGTACATCTTTTGTTTGCATTTTAATCTGTTAAGCTTACATAGAGGTTTCCTATATCTGCTTGAAAGATTTTTTGTAAAATTAAAGGAATTGAAAAAAGTTTTAATGAATCAATAAAGAATATATTACTTAAAAACAAAACATTGATTTAAAATGTTACTGTTTTTAGAAAAGTGGTAAAAATGTTAAAAAAATCGTAAAGTTGAACATATGTGTATTTGTGTTTTTTTTAAAAAACACAAAATACACACATATATATATAATTCTGACACTATTTAAACCACGCAAACAATAAAGTTTTCATGAACTTGTATGGCTGAACATACAGTTGAAAGCGCTCAATCTGATATATCATTCGGACAATATTTATATACATTGCATCTGAACAAGGTGAAAAGGTTTTCCTTGTCAGTCGTATTTAACCAAACATGCATTAATGAAGGATTACTGCCAAAATACACAATATATATATACACAATTACAAATAGGTGGACAGTTGTATGCAGATCTACACGGCTGGGGGAATCCATGATAACAAACACTTGTACTGTCTCATTCCCTGAAACAGGTGCATGGAAGACGGCTGATGATCCCCTATAATAAGTGTGATCTACATTAGCTAATTATAATCTAACATCAATAGAAATAGTAGTTAATTTCTTCTTTTTTTTTTTTTCTCTCTCTACGTACATATATATATGGACATTGCATTGATGAGGGGTGGATCGAGACAGGTATATTGCAAGCGGGATAGCGGACATTTTTTTCAGAATGGAGAAGGCAGAGCAGGAAATTTGTCATGCACTATTGGGTGTCTTTAGAAATGTGTAAACAGTTACGAGAAATAAACAGTTACGAGAAAACAAAAAAGTTTCCACAGACTATATATAGATATATATATATATATATGTTCATACATTCAATATATATATATGGATGAATAAAAATTAATACACACACACACATACCTACATATAAATACACACTCACAGACAAACATAAATGATCAATTTTAAGCAGGTAACAAATATTGGCTCAAATATTGCCTATCCAATAATTTTGTTTGAACAGCCTGCGGCCCACTACAGAAGATTAGTGGATTTTTGGTGCTGATATCGGAAGCAATTTGGAGGATTAGTCCTTCAAAGATTCTGGAGGGTATGAAGAATATCGATTCAGAAAAATACTGATGGTTATTTGAACAAAAACAGCTCTCTTCGTGAAGGATGGAGCTCCATGCCTTAAGCAAAAAAGACTCAAGAATAGCAAAAATGCGATTTATATGACCAAGTCATTCTCTTAGCATGAATATTATTGAAGACGTCTGGGCCATTCTGGATGATAAGATAACAAGAGTATATATGATGTTGAAAGTACATATCCCAATACATATGGAAATTAAAAGATGAAGGCATGAACCCAATAATAAACTGGAAACATAATTTCCAGAGCCTATTCATATAACAACACTACAAAGAGAAAAAATTAAAAATAATATAGCATGAAAAGCCTGATGAAGTTCTTAATAAAAGAAGAGAATTAATTTCTAAATGTAGACATCAAAACAAATACATATTAAAATATGTTAAAAAGGATTATAACTTCAATGATTAAAAAACATACCAATAGTGTTGGTTCTTTATGAATTTTATTTTATTTTCAATTTTAACTCTCACTTATCATATTAAATTAGTTTTCCCCTTAACACCTCTTTTTATCATCATCGTCATCATCAGCCGTTATACATCCACTGCTGGACAAAGGCGTTTCCCATCTCCTTCCATGAC
>VCCN01004376.1:7618566-7642078 GCA_006491835.1 Architeuthis dux
ATGAAATATATATATATATATATATATTGTATGCGTGTGAGTTTATAGAGGTGCAGTGTAGGATAATAGAAAATAAAATCAGCAAACTGTTTGAAACTCAGGTGAGACTGTTTATGTTCACTTCACATTAATGCCCTTGGCAAAGATATGAATCCTGCTCGCCCCAAATTCTGTCCCACCAATAGATATCTGTCAAAAAAATGTTGCATCCCTGACATGCCATAATGGTTGATGGAGAAAAGAGTGGGAGAGCGACAGTATTTGGGCAAGGAACTCTACCATAACTATATTTTCTGGCCAGGCCTTAGCAGGAAAAAGCTGTTAACCCCTTTGTCAGCTTTGACAAGGTCAAATTGAATATATATAATCAGAGATTCACTTGTCCGGCAGCTTCGATGGTTTGGGACAGTGATTTGAATCTGGTGGTCATGTAGGTTCGAATAACAAAATTTGGTGGAAATAGACAGCTGAGGGAAAAAAACAAACAAGATGTAGACCTCTAGATGTTCATCATCATCATCCGTTATAAGTCCACTGCTGGACAAAGGCCTTTCCATTTCCTTCCATGATGACCTATCTTGTGCTAACCTCTGCCACGTCTTACCGGCAATCTTTTCTATCTTGTCCCTCCATCAACATCTGATCTTTTTCCTATTGCCTTTGCTGTCCCATGGGCACCAATCTGTTAGTCTTTCCCCCCATCAGGTGGCCAGCCCATCTCCACTTTTGCTGCTTAATTATTTATATCTTTCACGCTGGTCTTCTCTCTGATCCACATTGATCTTTTTCTATCTCTTAAAGTTATCCCCAGCATTGATCTTTCCATGGCTCTCTGTACGATTCTAAGTTGGTTTTCAATTGGTTAATTTCCATGTTTCGCATCTGTAAGTCATGGCTGCAACCATTATATACTTTACGCTTTAAGCACATTGGCAAGGTGCTCTTCTAAATGTCTCTATTCATACCGAATGCTTTCCAACCTATCATTATGCATCGTTTTATTTTGCTGTCATGGTCTTACTCTAACTTTATTACCTGTCTTAGGTAGATGTATTCATCAACCTCTTCTAGAGTCTCCCCTTCTATCTTTATGACCTTTTTGGGGACTTTATCATTGAACATTATTTTTGTCTTTGTTCTGTTCATCTTTAAACCTACATTTTTACTTCCCCTATTTAGATTGGTTCACATGTTTTGTAATTCTTTACCATTTTTTACTTCATGCTTCACTTGTTTGTAAATTCGGCTCCTCCAGCCCTTTTCTGGTCCAAAGCTTGCCATATTCGTGAGGCACAGTCTGTTGTATCGCTTTCATAAACATCTGTGCCATTTGCATAAACACATTCTGGTGTTCCTTTCTCTTGTTACACTGTCTTCAACCAATATTATTCATGTTAATATCCTCAGAATTATATTTTACTATTCAATGCTATTGACACAACCATATTCAATACAATTTTTTACAAAACAAAAAACAGCATCTATATATACTATAATATGATTATTACACTATCAAGATCATCAACATTATTATAAAACACTTCAATAATTGTAATGGTATAGCATCCTGCTCTACTTGTAGACTGATTTACAAACTGCAAAGATGTGGCATAGCTGGCAAACTAACTTGTTGGCTGGAAGACTTCCTGCGGGGTAGGAAACAGAGAGTTTGTGTGCATGGTTCTAAGTCTGAGTGCAGGTGTGTAAGTAATGGTGTGCCACAGGGTTCAGTGATTGGACCAGTACTATTTTTAATATTTATTAATGATCTACCGGATACTAATGTAAAATCTTTGCTGATGATACCAAATTGTACCAACCCAGTCTTGTCGCTGGTTGACCAAGTAACAGTACAGGAAGACCTAGATAAATTAATGTTATGGTCAAGAGAATGTTTATTAGCTTTTAATGAAGATAAATGTAATGTTTTACATGTAGGAAATAGAAATCTGTGTTACAATTATAGTATGAACAGAAATATACTAGATATTGTAAATGATGAAAAGGATTTTGGTATAGTAATTGATAAACTATCATTCTCCAAATATATTGACAGTGCTGCTGCTAGAACTGATTAAGCATATCTTTTCATATAGAGAGAAGGACTCATTCCTTATACTATATAAGACTTATGTCTATCTACACCTCGAGTACTAAGCACAGGCCTGGTCACCGTACTTGGAGAGCGATAAAAATCTTTTAGAAAAAGTCCAGAGATAAGCAATTAAGTTAGTAGCGGAACTAAAAAAGTATGTTTTAGGGTTAACATCATTAGAAAATAGGAGAGATCAGGCAGACTTAATAGAAATGTTTAAGATTATGCATGGTTTTAGAAGTAGTAAACCCTGATGTATTTTTTACTAGAAGGGAGTACAAGGGACTGAGAGGCCACACATATATATGGTAGAAGCAAATAGAAGTAGATTGAATATCAGAAAATTCTTTTTTAGCAGTAGAGTAATAGGACTTTGGAATAGATTACCAGAATATGTAGTTCTATCAACAGATGCAAATAATTTTAAGAAGAATTATGATGTTTATTACACCACCGCAAAGGTTTAGATAATGTGTAAATATGATTGTTATGATGTGGGCTTGTATATACAAATTGTATACTTTTTTCACACTAAAAGGTTTAAGGCCCTAGATATTGTGTAAATACGATTGTTATGATGTGGGCTTGTATATACAAATTGTATACTTTTTTCACACTAAAAGGTTTAAGGCCCTAGATATTGTGTAAATATGATTGTTATGATGTGGGCTTGTATATACAAATTGCATACTTTTTCCACACTAAAATAAAATGTTCAAAATGTTTTTAAAAAAATGAAAATAATAGAACATACCATTCTAATTATATCATTTTATTTTGTTTAATACCATTACTAAAATCATTCCCAAAACATCAACTTATATACATTCTATGATTCACAAACATTCCCACCACATTTAAACCCATTGTCAGGAGCATGAAACAATGTTGAATACCATCCAGACGGTCAACATACTAGTATAGTAAGTTCAACCATGACCATTATCAAGAAGCATTGTACTGCATACTTTTGTACCATCTCCACAAATGAAAACATGTTTCTCCATGGTTCTCTAAACCCTGTTCAATAATAACTATACCGTTGTCATGTTCTGAGCCGTGGGATTACGTGGCTTCATGAAAATTCTTTGCTTCACTCATTCACACGTATCTTACAACTGGTTTCTTCACTGGTTTCTTCACGCAGTCAATAACATTTCTCTTTGGGTTTTCTCTTCCTTTAATCTCTTTGTCTTTCTTTTCTGTTTTGGGGGGTTTTGTTTTTGTTTTTCTGACGTGAGGTTTAAGTAAGGTCAGTCATTTCTTAGAAGTGTAAAAAATTGCGTCCCTTTTCCTGAATAGCCAGCAAAGAAAAGAAAAGAATGGTGACACGTTGAAGACAGAAAAACAACAAAAAAAACTGTTTTACTGCATATTTACAATCTTTAGCATCATCTCTGCTTTTTGCACATGTCAAATGCATACGCTAAATCTCACAGCCGAATTGTTGTTATTTTGTGATTGTTTTTACTCATCATCCAGTTGTTTCTACTTGTTATTCTCATCTTTGGTGCATGCAGAAGGGAGCAGTTGTCTCTTGTTCCCTTGTTTCTTTGTTTTCTATCTTGTGTGTTATTCAACTTTTATACCACAGCATTTTCTCTTTAATATGTTTCTAATCTTTTATATCTCTGGGTGGCTTCTTTTTTTTTCACCTTAAATGCTGGGCTATAAGACAAATGGTTCACAAAAGTATTTGGAGGACAACTACTCACCGCAACCCAGCCAAGCCCCATAACTGTCCACATCGAGCATCCGTAGCCATCTGTCGTATAATTTAATTATTCATTGAACACCCCTTTGTCCAACTTTTTAATTGATCACCCCCAACACAGCATATATGGGTGGCAGTGATTCATAATTTCCTATGGAATGCTATGTATTCTTTCTATTTATTTTTGTCTCACAGTACAGTGAACTTGTGCTTCCGATATAGCACTTTGTCATAAAGAAGTCCAGTAAGCCAGAGCTAGGTCTATGCCTATTAGTAAGTTGCTAATAGGCATAGACCTAGCTCTGGCTTACTGGACTTCTTTATGACAAAATACTATATCGGAAGCACAAGTTCACTGTACTGTGAGACAAAAATAAATAGAAAAAAACATAGCATTCCATGGGAAATTATGAATCACCACCACCCATATATGTTGTGTTGGGGGTGATCAATTAAACAGTTGAACAAAGGGGTGTTCAATGAATAATTAAATTATAAGTAATATAGTACAGTATATGCATTATCTTGCCATTTTTTACTCTATGCTTCACTTGTTTGGAAATTCGGCTACACCCGCACCTTTCTGGCCTAAAGCTTGCCATATTCGTGAGGCACAGTCTGTTGTATCGCTTTCATAAACATCTGTGCCGTTTGTATAAACACATTCTGGTGTTCCTTTCTCTTGTTACACTGTCTTCAACCAATATTATTCATGTTAATATCCTCAGAATTATATTTTACTATTCAATGCTATTGACACAACCATATTCAATACAATTTTTCACAAAACAAAAAACAGCATCTATAGTATAATTTGATATGATTATTACACTATCAAGATCATCAACATTATTATAAAACACTTCCAATAATTGTAATGGTATAGCATCCTGCACTACTTGTAGACTGATTTACAAACTGCAAAGATATGGCATAGCTGGCAAACTAACTTGTTGGCTGGAAGACTTCCTGCGGGATAGGAAACAGAGAGTTTGTGTGCATGGTTCTAAGTCTGAGTGCAGGTGTGTAAGTAATGGTGTGCCACAGGGTTCAGTGATTGGACCAGTACTATTTTTAATATTTATTAATGATCTACCGGATACTAATGTAAAATCTTTGCTGATGATACCAAATTGTACCAACCCAGTCTTGTCGCTGGTTGACCAAGTTATAATATCAGCACATTGGACGTGGTGTAATATTTGCATATTAGAAACCGTCAACCAAAACTGACAACAGGTTTCTTTCAGTTTTCAAGTTGGTCTGCCTGGCTGGCTATGTATGTATGTATGTACATATACGCTCGCTTCCTTATTCTAACAGATCATATTTTTAGGCACATAATATGAAGTGGCCCCCTATGTCAAGAGCATGAAATCAAGGAATGGATAATTTTATATCCGACTGAATATGATAATTATAAAGACAATTATTAATTAATTAATAATTAATTGGGAACCCATATCAGCCCGGTATTGGTGTTAGTGATTGCCAAACGGATGGCCTAGATTGTATATAAACGATTAAATAAACAAACACTGTGCAGGGATCGAACCCGCGTCCACCTTGGAAGCAACCTATATGCAGTCCTGCTCTTTACCACTGAACTAACGGGACTATCATGGAAAGGCAGCCGTCAGAAACATACACTGCCTTTCCATGAGAGTGCCGTTAGCTCAATGGTAAAGAGCAGGACCACATGTATGTATGTATGATGCATACAGGCCCAACAGTAGAGCTAGAGGGCTGAAAATTTCGAATTTACTCCTTATTATGTCTAGAAAAAACGGTTTGTTTTATTTTTGAAAATTTCCCCCTTACATAGTGGGGGGTTTAATTTGCAATGGAAGTCTGTTAAATGGATCACTAATGTGATGTGTCTGCTTGTTTTTTGAAAATTCAGACTTTTTTAATGATCACTGCACAACAAAATGAGAGAGAAGTAACTTATTCATTGATCACCGCTTTTTCCTTTTTTAATTGATCACCATGCTGCCAAAAGATGTTGGTCACATGACGGTTTCTATTGAGTGACTAACCAGACCTGTTTCTTTGAAAATTAAATGTCTATCTAATTTTGTTGATTTGTGTTAAGAGTCGGGCTGTTCCCAGGTACTTACAACTCAGGTAGTCACCCAGGGAGCCAAATGCTAGTGGGTGCCTGTCATGAGTCTGAGACAGTAGGAAACTATTGTGGTGAAACTAAGAGAAACAACTGACAAAGGCAACCCACATGAGTGACAACAAGCTCAGTCAGGCTTAGCTTGTTAGGTGAGATAGAGTGCTCACAATAGCTGGGGCCTAGGAGGGAAGGTGCGTGAGGCGAGGTTGCAAGTAAATAAATAAACAGATCTGTTTAGTCACTCAAGAGAAACTGTCACATGACCAACATCTTTTGGCAGCATGCCATGTTGGGGGTGATCAATTAATAAATTGGGAAAAGGGGTGATCAATGAATAAGTTACTTCTCTCAACTTTTGTTGGGCACTAATCACTAATAAATGTCTGAATTTTCAAAAAAAACAAGCGGGCACAAACTAGTTCCCAATTCATAATATTGAACCTCCTTCTAAAAACTTATTTAGGTGGAGGGACTTTTCAAAAAACAGAAAAACGTTTTCCCTACTCATTACGGGGAGTGTGTGTGCAAAATTTCAAGTTTCTACTATGAACGTTTAGGTCTGAGCAAAGTCCGGATACATAGATTGATACATAGATTCTTAGATACATATAAATGTCAGAAACACATGAATAACCTAAACCCAGCAATAAACCAGTGTTTTAGGTAGCAGTGATTAATATTGATAATGTGTGATATTAGTGTTCTTTAGTAAATCTTGCATGTTTAAAAACATGTTACACTAATACTTATTTAAACTCACATTACTCAATGTCCAAATTTTCTTTGATTTTGACTTATCTTTGCTAACATAATATTGAGTTAATCTCGGGTTATATCCAACATTCACAGAAGTTTTCTTGTAAAATGCTGAATACTTAGCTTCACGTTTTGAGCTGTAACTTTTTAAGCCCACTAGATACAAATTGACATTCCATCGATATATATATACATATATTTCTCCTTCCTATGAATTAAATCCACAATTTTGCCTATAAAGTATAGTTGACATTTCCTTGTAACATCCCAAAATGCCTATGAATTAATCATTTAAGGTAAAATAAAGTGAATTTTTGAATTCCTCATGTCTGAAACCCATGATTTAGCCTTTTAAAGTACTCAGATATGTCAACTGGGCGACGAGATATGACAGTTTTTTTGGTGTGTGCTGGCGGCCATTTTGTTTTATGCAAATGAGGTAGTTCTTCCCAACTGTTTTCTTGGGAACATCTTTTTTCTGAAAGAGGACATTCTAAGGAACATTTTTGTTCCCTAAATGTAGAATCATGGGCGGCGGTGGGGGGGTGGAAGGTAGCCCCTGCTGGCCCCCCGGACTATATGCTTTAATACTGATATTGACATTACCTTTATCTTTCTTTGTAAATCTAGTATTCAATTCAACAATCCCTGGTGCTGGGTATGCAGTTTTTATCAGGGTTCTATACATCAATATTTGCAAATTCCAATATCTTTAGTGATCCATCTGTATCAATCCAAATATTTCAGCTTTTCCCCATGTCCGTGTTTCTTCTGCCCATTTAGCAAAAGAGATTACCCGTGCTTTGTAAAGCACAATCACTATACATTGCTCCCAACCAAGACACCATTTCCATCTCTCTTCGAATGACCAACAATTCACACAATGAAAACTGTACACTCGTGCCCTTCTCTGCTTGCAGACAAATCGGCCCGTAAGTATTTGACAGTTTCCTCTCATTATCTATCAGTCTACACCTCATCCATTGCCAATGCATCAGTGGCAAGTCATTGAAGATTATCCTTTCACTCCATAGCTTCACTCAAGGACCCTAGCAAAGATGGTACTTTATTCACGAGAAAGAACTGGAAACAGTTCAAACTAATAATACAAGGTTAGAGCATTCAACACATTTTGCAATTCACGGTTGCCAGAAGCAGCAGAGAATTGGATAGAAACAGGAACACAATGTGCAAATATTAATCAATGTCATAATATTGTTACTGCATACATTGCAGGACCTGAAGCCAATCCCTCTCAAAAGAGACTTCCCTGCAAATTTCAATGAAAATCGCGTCTGTGCAAATTGTTAGGTAAGTGAGATTTGGCCTCATCCAATTTATTGTTCTGCTTCACAAATGTGAAGATTTTCATCAGATTAAAAGGTCTTAGAACTATGAATCTTGGGATTAAAAATAAATTGTATTTAAAGTTACTTCCTTCAGACCAAATAGCTTCAGAGTCTTTATCAATCAATCATTCTTATTTGTTCCATTAAATTATAAGTATAGCATAACAAGCAGAGTATACTTTCTATTTAACACCAGGCTGAATGGTCAAATTGTTATATAAACACTAGTTTACCCCTGCAGTCAAAAACTCATGGTAATATTTAAGTAATTTTCCAATTGCAATTATGTAAAAGCTTAGAACATAGAGAAGGGGTGAATCTAATTCTGTGGAGGATGGTCGCCAGCATCCGGAAGGTTTTGTGGAGGAAAGAAGCCAGATCTATTGATGAGAATCAGGTCTTCAGTGAGGAAGGTTTTGTGGACACCGGCTTGATGCGTGAGATTTCTCCATAGTAAAAGTTTTCAAGAGTGGGGGAAAAATGACTCCATTTAAATACGATTAATGGTAGAAAAAGGGAACAGCAACAAATAAATGAAAGAGGTATCCTGCTGAAAGAGACAAACATTTCTTTATTCAAACAACAGTGTAAATTTAGTTAAATGTTTATGTGTGTGTGTGTGTGTGTGTGTGTAAATGTAAAAGTCCATTGTCCGTGTATATGTGTATAAATATGTAAAAATCCTTTGTTCTGGTATATTTGTTTTAGTGTAGGTTTGCGTTCGAGTAAATAAAATGTTTTGGCTAAAAAGTCTTTCATGATGGCAATGTGTACATGTGAAATAAAGTGTCTTACTTACAGTTTGGACCGAATTATTGGCTTGTTAGGAAAATCTGGAGTTCTGGCTTCCAGGCACGTGGCCCGCGAGCCAAGGGGGGAAAAAGCGGAGCGAGATTTGACGCATCTTTTCGTTATGCTGGACCAAGGAGAAAGAGATTGATTCAAAATTAGCGCCTGTCACATGATTACTTGCTGGTCCCTGATTGGCTGTCAGTATGTGAGGGGGCCAAGGGTCTAGCTGACCGTGTGTGGAAATAGGGAATTCTCTTCATGGGAGACAACTCTGCTTTGACTTGTCACAAGTCAATTGAGAAATCTTTGCAGAATTCAAATATTATTGTGTACAATCATCTTTCTCTTACAAATGATGAAATAATGAAATAGTCTTCTAAGGGAAATAACTCTTGTGCAAAAATATGAAAGTTATTACCTCCGGGATATTACAGACAAGAAATGCAAACATACACTTGGCATAATTTATAAGTAGATACTTTTAAACATCAGTCCTTACAGTTATTCTTTTCACACAAAACCCTAAGATGACTGCTGCCAATATAGCATACTAAAATAATTCAATATTAATGTTATAGATTGTCTGAATTTCTTAGATGAAGCATTTTCATTATTCATTTTTTAATAATTTATCTGTGATCTTATTTTTTTTTTTTACTTTTATGCTCTGGTCATTTTACATACATTACAGCTGTTAACCCTTTATGGGCCAAGTGACTATATATGATCACCTGAGGACCTGTCAGCCACATGCAAATATTTTAGCTACAAAGACAACATAATCCGCAGCAATGTGGTCTGCAAGCTTTGCAAAGTACACTTGTGCTTGAACAAAGACAGAAACTATTTTGAGGCATACCACACCCCATTAAATTAGCCTATTTTTGGCCCACACAATAACATTTTCAAATCAACTTGAAAGTGTTATTCTTTTCCCCAATCCATACTGCTTACT
Organism: Architeuthis dux; assembly: GCA_006491835.1. Classification (NCBI taxonomy): domain Eukaryota; kingdom Metazoa; phylum Mollusca; class Cephalopoda; order Oegopsida; family Architeuthidae; genus Architeuthis; species Architeuthis dux. The sequence goes on from VCCN01004376.1 coordinate 7,628,350, forward strand.
TAATGGTTATAGAATGTAAAATGACCATGGCATTGTGATAAAAAGCAACAATAAGAAGAAAGATAAACTAGTTAAAGATTAGTAATAATGTTAGAAACTTATGAAATAAAACACATGTATTAATGTTTTGCTCTATCTACAAACCATATTGGTGTATATAACACTTCCAACACTCCCAAAAAGCTCATTTACTTTACTGACTCTAGTCAGTTTAATACCCAACAATATACAAATGGTGTGTACCTACCTATGGAGTTATAGTGTGCCTAACATTCTCAGTATTCCTGACAGTCAGAATAAATGCTTTTATCTCTATTAATCACATTGATTATTAAAATTATTAATAAACTGAAAAAGGAAAGACCAAAGACAATGTAATAAATGTGTACACAAGACAATATTATCAATGAAAACACAAAACCATGTAATAAATGCATATACAAAACAATTTAACACTTACATACACAATATAATGCATTCAAAAGGTGATATAATGCATGCAAACAACAATAAATGCATACATAATATAATATAATTATCACGTACATGAGGCAATGTAATAAATGTATACACAAGACAAAATAACAACTAAACAAGCATTGCTTAAAAAGGCATATAGACCACTGATGGCATGGATCTATTAATGATTAGAGAAAGAAAAAACTCTATTTCATTCAATGATAATAAATAAAGCCAAAAGCAAAACTGTTAAGTAAGTATCATGAGTTATTCCCCTTAGGCAGAAGATTTCCAATAGGGGGCCAAGCAGCCATTATTGCATTGTGTTATTAGTAGATGAAAGAGCTTGGAAGGACACATCATTGGTTAACCGCAGTCATTATTTGAATAAAAGGACCTGTAAGTACATAATCTTTTGTTGCATTTTTAATCTTGAATATCTGTCATTAAACCAAGTTTACAAAAACATTCCACAATTTTTGGCCTTATATCATTTAGCCATTTGCAGGAGTGTAGTTGAGGAGGGAGTGATTTTAGATCCTGCCAATGGAGGGGGTAGCCCCAAAAGTTTATTCACCTACTGTATTTCTACTAATATTATTACAATAACAAATATCAGTAAATGTTAGAGGGGGCCACTTAAGGAGCCAAGCTTCCCGGGCCCCCAAATCTCCAGCTAAGACCCTGGCTATTTGTATATCTGTTACAATATGGGGTGGTGAGAGAGAGAGAGAGACCGTTAAATTCATTATCCTTTTAATTTGTTTCTAATTCTATTTACAAAGATGATGTTACCTTTTCATTTATGTTCAAGTACATATAAATATTTACAGAATTATGTATGCTTAAATACATGTGTGAGTGTGGATGTGTATGGATATGTATATATGCATATTTATATACACATATATGCTGACTTCTCTACTCTCACATTCGTATTTTAGGCATGAATATAATGTGGTTCTCTATGTTGACAGTATGAAATCAAATGATGGATAATTTTATATCTGACAGAATATGATAATTATAAAGACATTCATTAGTTGAGAATCTATATTTGCCTGGCAGTGTTGTGAACGACTGCTAAATGAGCGGCCTAAATCGTAAATGTGAATAAATAAACAAACTCTGTGCGTGGATCAAACCACATCTACCTTGGAAGCTACCTTATACGCAGTTACTGCTCTACCGACTGAGCTAACAAAGGTCTCATGGTAGGCAGGAGTCTTTTAATCTTACACTTTGTTGGCTTCTCCATTCTCGCGTTTGTATTTTAGTTGTGTGAATGTATGCATGGCTTCACTGTGTCAGGGTTTTCCCATGCGAACGTGGTGACATGGAGGGGTAATATACACACACATGATAATTGGATTGGACATATGGTCATTTTATTCAGCAAAATACAGACACTAAGTCTGGAAGTAAATGACCGGTGTAGGTATCCACAGCAGGAGGCGCTGATTACAACTAACGACTGACAGTGAGGACCCATTAGTTTTGATAGATGTGTTACTCTGTGATAAACCGATCACATGACCAATCAGATGATGCAGTCTATACGGACGAGAGAAAATTACTTTGCAAACTCAGTTAGTTTTTAGTTTGGGATTTGAGAGAGTCAAGCATCCAAAATTTCATTTCCCTCAGCCACAAAAGACTGTCGTCCAGGAAAATATCGCCAGGCAATTAATTCTAAAAAGAGATGCGCAAATAGGAAAAGTCACTTGACCGTAAATTATGCGGGTCAGTGAATTCTACGAATTTCAGCACGGGTGATACTAATTTGGTCACGGGCTGATAGTTACACGTGCCTCCCAAAACAAAGAGGACGAAGGCATTACCAAGGGACTTAGTCTATCTTCCTTTGCCCTTAAAAATCTTCTTCTCTCTCTTTCACTCTCGAACTAGAAAATCATTGCAGACCAAATAAAAAGGACAACAGAGAACAGCTGTGTCATATTTGAACAAACAGTAATTAAACACCAAATACACTTGGTCAAAGAGGGTCCTTTCCTTTTATTCAACACCTTGCAAGGTACGCGCATTATACAGGCCTGTCGCCAGCCAGTACAGCCAGCAGGGGGGGGCCATCCATTAAGTCGGGGGGGAGCATGAGTAGAAGTGCTCAGTGTTGCTAAAATAACACTAAATTTTTTTTTAAATAGCAAAAAAACGCCAAAAATGGCCAAACACACACCAAAAAAAAGATACTAAAAATGCCAAAATGTATAAGCAAACATTCTTTTTGGCCAATTTTTGGCCATTCCTTTTGGTGTTTTTGGCCATTTTGCTCTGCCAAAACAAAAAATGGCCGAGTGTATGAAGAAAGAAGGTGAAGTGGTTTCAAGAGCTGGAAATGGTTTATGTTGTAAAGATTAGCACAAAAATTATTTACATCACATTCACCAGGGGGGGAGGGAGTGATTTCCAGGAGGGGCCAGGCCCCACCAGATCCCCCCTTTGCGACCGGCTTGGCATTATACCATATACCTATCTCTTTCCTCCAATAAGAATATAATTAAATGTAAGAGATGAAGTAATGAAGTCAAAAACAATGGCAATGCTGAAGAGGAACATTTTTCACAAACAATATTTTCTGGCAAACAGTCCTTGAAATTCTTTTCAAATAGATAATAAAAATTAAATGGGTAAATCACTATTTAAAACTGTAAATATTATATTCATTTTATTCTGTATTATTATTAGAAACCGTCAACCAAAGCTGTCAACATAGGTTTCTTCAGTTTTCAAGTCAGTCGATCTGGCTGGCTGGCTATATATTGTTATACAGGCCACACCAATCGAGCTAGATGGCTGAAAATTTCAACATTTACTCCTTATTATGTCTACAGAAAACCATTTTTTTGTTTTTTAAACCCTTTCAAAATCTCCCCTGTAATGTTTATGTATGTATGTATGTATGTATGTATGTATATGTATATGTGTAAGTCAATAAACACGCTGAATCAAAGCCATACCCAGCAGCCCCCGTTTAACGAGCCCTGGTTTCCGGTACCTTAAATGGGAGCCCAGATGTGGGAGCAGGAAGGGTCTCTCTGGTCCAGGCAATAGCCCTGAGTACATGTGTCTTCGTTCCATCTCTCTTCTTTTCTTTAACACAGCTAAGTACAGTATGGACCAAACGGGTTCAAATCAAACACAGCTAAACAGATAAGAACAAACGAACAACAAACAATATTATAATAACAGCAAAACCCCTCAAAACATAATACCCCCCTAAAGAGGTGGGGGGGTCAATTTACAATGTAAGTTCATGCTAAATCAGTCCCTTAGTTTATTTACGCTTGTTTTTTTTAAATTAAAATTGTTTTAGAGATCATGGCCCAACAAAAGGCAAGAGAAGTAATTTATTCATTGATCATCTTTTTTTCAAATTTCCTTATTGATCACCCCCAACACAGCATGCTACCAAAAGATGTTGGTCACATGATGGTTTCTATTGATTTAATAACCAGTTGGTTTTTGTTATTTTGCTCCATTTCCATTTGGTAAGATATGCATTGTAAATGTCTGACTATTGGATTACTAATAACTCAAGATAAATATCATCCAATTACAGTTATTCCTGAAATTGATAAGTTTAAAAAAAGAGTTTTAAAAGGATTACAAAGTTTTTGATTCTGTTAAAAAAATTCAGAATTACATCTGAACGACATCATTCTAAATTAAACATTTTGTAATGTAATATTTCCTTTGTTGAAAGATAATTTCCAATGTGTATTGTGTAAAGCAAATAACTTGCACCTGTTGATATATAATATTCAACTAGCTGAAGTACCCGTCTATGCTGGGTTAAATATTTAAGAAGTAAAAAAAAAAGACTAAATCTTTCTGACCTGTAAAAAAGTTTCCCTTCACTTTTGATCTCTTAAAGGGAAAAAGAGTTTCCCATCTCTTTTGACCCCATAAAGGAGGGGGAAAAGTCTCTTTCCACTTTTAAACCCTTAAAGGTGGGAAAAAGTCTCTTTCCACTTACAATAGAAAAAAGTTTCCCTTTACTTTTGACGCTTGAAGTGGGAAAAGATTCATTTCATTTTTGAACCCTTATAGAGGAAGAAATTTTAATTTCACTTTTGATCCCTTGAAAGTGTAAAAAGTTTCTCTTCCCTTTTGACCCCTTGAAAGTGTAAAAAATTTCTCTTCCCTTTTGACCTCTTAAAAGGAGGAAAAGTTTCCCTTCACTTTTGACTCCTTAAAAGGAGGAAAATCTTATCCTTCACCTTTGACCCCTTAAAAGGGAAACACAAATTACTTTCATTTTGACCCCTAAAAGGGGAAATAAGTTTCCCTTCACTTTTGACCTCTTAAAGAATTATATATAAACATATAAAATAAGAGGTATGTATATGTGTTTATATAAATATTTAACGGAAAGTAAATGTCCAGTTTAACATTATAATTACATTGTAAATTGAACTTCCCCTCTAAAGCCTTTTAAACAATTCTTTTCTCAAAACCTTTTACTTTATAACCTTCCCATAGGTCCATTGAGTATGCATACCAAATTTGGTTGGGCTGCACTCATGTTTAAGTGGTTTCTATAGCATGACAGACAGACAGACATACATACAGTGTGACACCTCCCACTTATATATATATATATAGATAATGTAATATTGTTCTGGCATATCAAGACCTGAACCGACTTTGCAGTGCCAGATATCAGTCAACCAAAACTGGCAACATCAACCAAAACTGTCGACAAAAAGTGAGAGGAGTAACTTATTCATTGATCACCGTTTTTTCCAATGTTCTAATTGATCACCTCCATGCTGCCAAAAGATGGAAAGACATGAATTCATCTTTTCTCCCCTATGGTTAAAGTAACAAGGCAGAATAGAATCTCTAGCTTTGGTTGGCAACCAGTCTAGGAGAAGGACAACTCCAAATTCAAAACCAGGAGTAGGATCCACTTCTACCCCCTCCCCACGCTATGGGTAAAAATAGCAAAATATCCCACCCCGTACAAAACCCACTTGCTAATGATGATCAGTGCACAAGCTGAAGGACCGATCGGATCTGGGACATCCATGATATTGCGAATGCTTATGATAAATAAGAAAATAATTGGACAATACAAAATAGTTTAATATGAATTACTCCTTTTTTTTATATCAAATGAAAACAAGAAAAAGGACTCTGTTCAAAACCTGCAACATTGTTTACACAATTTTTGGCAGCATTTGGCAACATTTTGGTTCATGTAACTTTTCATGTCAAAGAATTGTAGGTAATGGTAATCCTTGGTTTTACGGATGTAAAATATAGTAGTTGAACACAGCATACAAAGGCTCAAGAAAGTCATATAAAGGCTCCAAAAAGTATAAATATACAACATATTCTTGAACTTGTTCTTGAAAAGATTGGGAACCACTGTATTAAATGGTAGCTTCTCTCACTTGTTATGGTACACCAGTTCGCTAAGTGTAAACAGAATTATCTCTGAGTTTATGTTATTTACACAAATAATTTTTATATGAGAATTTTAAACAATTTTTATTCTTATTAATGACGCAATGATTATTATGATAAAATTGAGAGGTTAAATGTTTCAGGCATTTTTATCGACACGTGTCACTTTGTTGTTAAAAGTGCGTGAGAGTACCTACAATTTCCAGAGAAGGTCAAATAAAATAAATAAAACTATAAATTAAAACTAGTATTCCAAGGAAAATTATGTAACGGTAAAGGGGGAGAGTTGAGTGTGAGGTTAGCAACTCCATCCCGTAAAAACTACTTATTACTGAAACTGTAGCAGAGTGGTTGCGGCCCTTTGCTCCACAAGGAGTTTGTATTAATAAACAAAAACAAAACTAGCATTCCGAGAGAAATTATGAATCACTGCCACCCATATATGCTGTGTTGGGGGTGATCAATTAAAAAGTTGGAAACAGGGGTGATCAATGAATAAGTTACTTCTCTTACCTTTTGTGGGGCTGTGATCACTAAAAAGGTTCTGAATTTTCAAAAAATTACCAATTTAGCATAAACTTACATTGAATATTGAATAAGGTATTTCTCTTGCCTTTTGTTAGGCAGTGATCACTAAAAAGGTTCTGAATTTTTAAAAAATGACCAATTTAGCATAAACTTACATTGCATATTGAATCCCCCCCAAAAAGTATTTTGGAAGGGAATTTTCAAAAAACAAAAAAAATCATTTTCCCATCTCATTGAGAGGAGTGTGTATTTCAAGTTTCTACTATGAACGGTTAGAGCTGGGCGAAGTCCAGCTACATAGATAGATACTTATGAATGTCAGAACACATGAATAACCGAAACCCAGCAATAAACCAGTGTTGTGTGTAGCAGTGATTATAAAGGTGAAAGTAAAAGAGTAAATTTAATGAGGTTATATAAAACCTATAAAGCAAGGTTAATTAATGGTCATATATAAAAATCTAATGTTGACATCGACACAAAATAAATTATCAGTGGCGTCACAGTCATGATTATGTTTGTTCAAAGTTTTAACAATTTCATTGTGCACTTTGTTTTATAATACTCATCGCACTTCCAATATATTTTATTATCACTTAGTCTGTCTTTATAAAAGAAACAGCTATTGCCAGTCAGCTTCTTCTTCCTCTTTTTCAATTCTATAAATTGGAGAAGTATGATGGGACAAAACTTTGAAGTTCACTCGATGACTGGTGTCTAAACATTAAATTTTAAACTGACGAAGTTCTACTAGGATGACGACATGAATTGCCAATTAGTCTTTTTGTGTTTTTTTTATTTCTAAAAACATCTATATATTTAATATATTTGCTTTCCAGTAAATTCGTTTTGATTCTCAACTTTTTTTCAATTTCAAAGATCTTGGTAAATCATCAACATCATCATCATCTGCTGTTATAAGTCCACTACTGGACAAAGGCCTTTCCCATCTGCTTCCATGACTGCCTAGATTGTGCTAACCTCTGCCACATCTTACCGGCAAACTTTTCTATCTCGTCCCTCTATCTTGTATCTGGTCTTTTCCTACTACATATACTGTCCCATGGGCACCAGTCGGTTAGTCTTTTCCCCCCATCTATTGTCATCTCTTCTTGCTAGGTGACTAGCCCCACATTTTTGCTGCTTAATTAGTTGTATAATATCCTTCACTCTAGTCCTCCCTCTTATCCATGTTGATCTTTTTCTATCTCTTAGAGTTATTCCTAGCATTACTCTTTCCATGGCTCTCTGTGCTATTCTAAGTTGGTTTTCAGCTCATTTTGTTAATTTCCAAGTTACACACCCGTAAGTCATGGCTGGTATTATGCAACTGTTGTATACTTTAGTCTTTAAACACATTGTCGAGGTGCTCTTCAAAATGTCTCTCAATAAATTGTTGTTCGTGAATCTTCCGCAAATGTACAGTAATGTATGTATTGCATTCAAGGGAGTACAGTACAGTAATAGGATCTGGGAGTTGGGAGGGGGTTGTCAAAAGTTATTTGTGGAATTGAAATTTTGAAAGGGGTCTGTGCTCTGACCCCCTGCAAAATTAGAGGGACTACTGTATTTCATTTGGACAGAAAAACCAAAAGTTTATAAAAATGAACTCAGCGAAAATCTAAATCCCACCAGAATCTAAATAAGCTTAGAGGCATCTAAAAAATATACTTTTTTTGCCTGAAGTTATTTTGCTTCCATATTTGGTAGCACAAGCAGTTGTCACGCAAAGTTATTGAAAGTGAGGCTAAAGCTTTGGTTGTCATTCCAAATGTAAGAGGTTAAGCTCTTTCTCTTGTGACATCATCCTAATAGCTGCCAATCAAATAAGAGTACCGGTAATAAGTTGTCACCAGGAGAGTAGGTAGGATATCTGCTGCGTTACTTGGTCCGTCTTAAACTGAAGATACTGGAACCAAGAATTGATGGGGGGGTGCTAAAAACGAAGGGAAGATTGAAGAGGAAATGACGAATATTAAAAAAATATATCATTGGGTAGAAAATGAATGACATTTCGTGTTGAAAATTGGGTAAAAAACCTCTTTGGAATCCAGCTATCATTCAATCACAATATATTTAATGTCTTAGAACCCTTGATGGGTTCTGTGGATATTCTTCATATAGGAAGAGTTTGGTTTTTTTTATCGTATTTATTTTTACTTAATTCCTTTCTCGCTTTTTTGTTTTTTTGTATAGCAGAACGAATTTTTGTTTGACAAAGTGATTTATTCCTTCAATATTATTTGACCATCTTAAAGAAAACAAATTTGAGTTTGTTGTCAGATGTATTGAGCCCAGATCCAAAATTAAAGAATGCGGAGCCTTCTAAACAACCGAAAAGAAAGAAAGAAAGAGAGAAAGAAAGATTTCAAATATAGCAAAGAAAAATCTGGCTTCTTCATTGCTTTGCAAACTTTTGATTCTAAAGAATTCGTAAAGAATTCTAACTTCACATCAGGGAGTTTCTGGATGAACATAAAGAAGAAAAAAAACAATAAATATTCAGAATTGAAGCTTATTACTATTCAAATCACCATTTTTTTTCACTAAAATGTTTTCAATTATTCAAAAGCCATTAAAGAAAAGAATCATTGTTGGACTTTTTTCATCAAATTTTAGTTTTCAATTTACCCAGTTGTCATAAAGAGAAAATGAAAAGATTTTATTCAGAATCTAACATGTTCTGTTGTATAGTTTTTTTGTTTTTTTATAAGAGATCTCCCCAAGGTTGGAATCATTCATTAGAAATCATAAATGATTCTTTAATGGTAATAACATTTTGCTAATCTGTTTTCAAGCAATTTTGAAAAACATCAATTCATTTTCTCCTCTTGTGAAGAACTTAGTACAGGTCAAACATTGCTTTACATTTTAGTAGAGCAGATGTTTAACCCCTTAAGAGATTTTTTCATTTTTTCAAAAATGTTTCAATCTGGAACTAATTTTCTTATTTTACGTATGCGATACGCCCATGCAGGAAATCTTTTTTTGCGTGACTATTGATGAGAAATCAGGCAGAAAGTAATACCCTTGGGATTATATCGAGATATGTTGTCCATAGAATAAAAATTGGCAAACCACTTTTCTTGAAAAGACTTACTATACTCAGCCAATGAAAAAGGACTAAAAAAAAAAATAAAATTGAAAAAACTGGGATCATTTAAAAAAGAATTGATTAGAAAAAGTGTTACATATTACTGGGTGTGGTCTTGAAACTTTGAGCGATGTATAAGTTTTATTTGCATTGCTCGCACTGGTACCAGGTTTCTTTCCTGATTTCTTTCCCATGCCAATCATGTTGCTGATGCACCTTTTTATTTGGGATCTTTTTTTCTTAAAAGAGAGAAGTCCAATGGGAAAATGTCCTGGTCTATAGCGGACAGGATGGAAAACAGATGAGGGTCTATCAAATTTTGTGTCCTTTTCAATAGTATCCTTGGTTAGCTACACCCTGTACTACAGTGGTGAAAGTTCTGGTGTCCCCAAGGACTTGTACATAAGGTAGGAATTTCATACAGCCATGTCAAGCAGTTGGAAAAATACTTTTCCGTAATATTTCTTTGAGCATTTCCTGGAACAGGATAATTTGTCAAATGCTGGTCTGCACTATCTATTCCTCACATTGAAAGATTGTATTCACAGACGACTTTTGATTTTTTCTTGGGTCCTTGTCGGGTGTTCACCTCTTCTTGTTCTGCATCATGAATAGTGGAAATGAGTACATCATCTTTTTTTATCTTTCCAGTGAAGAGCCACTGTGTTTCCTTACGAAAATCTGCTAGTTACATCTTTTCATGGACTTATTCTGCAGTTGGGGAGGCAAACTCTCCTTTTCAGTCTTACAGTGGCATACATATCTGGTTGTTAAGCAACAAGACAGTCAAGTAAGTTAGGAACAGTTATTGATGGTATGACAGTGTCCTTTTTGCAGCAATTGTTTCATGAGTGACATGACAATACATGAGGTCACATTCTCCAAGTTTGTAAATTCAAGGTCTAATTGTGTTTCTTTCTCAACATATATAATAAAGGACCATATATAACCAGTACTAGATTCACAAAGCATAAAATATTTTATTCTGATTTGTGACACTTCAAAAGAATGTATTGAATCCATACGAGCCTTCCTTTATAGAGCGCAAGGCTTTCATCAATTGTTATCTCTTTTTGGAACATACAAAGTGTGAAATTTCTTATCTAAACTACAATTAACTTTGTATATTTTGTTGAGCTTAGGATTTAGGAGTGTATCTTATCTTTTCATAGCATGATGAGTATATTCTGTTACAGAGTTAAACTTCTATAGATTGACATCTCAAACAAGAGATTCTTTACCAATGCATATCATCCTTAATGAATTTTCAATGCAAAAATAAACACTTGTGATTCTGCGCATGGTACGACTTTCCAATTGAGAGTGGAAATTTGTTGGTTCCTTCACAAATACAATCTAACAGTTCTTCATCAAAACAGAGATTGAAAAAACCTAAGGGGGTCATTTCATCACTGATGTCAGTTTTCACATCTGGAACACCAATAAAAGGATAGTGTGGAAAAGCAGAATTATAATTAGTAGGTTTACAATTCTGTCTGCATCATTTCCGAGCATTAAGAATGGAGTTGCCTTTATCCTCTGAAAAAGAATCATATGATTAAGAGTCACCTGAAGTCTCTCCACCACGAAACAAAACTTCTGATTCATTATCTGACAAAATGCTAAAGTCATTTTTCCTTTTCCGGCTATTACAAATCAGCAGTATTTAACTAACAATAAATTTCAATGAAGAAAAACTAATCTTTGAATGGTAACAAACTCCAATGAACTAAAAAACAAAAGACTTACCGTAAAGTTTCTTAGTGGGGTACTAAATTACCATACATTTGTTAACTGTATAAGAGCAAAAAATGAAAGATAACCTCTGCCAAATATATGACATGTATGAATATTTTCGTTTATTGCTCAAGACGTAGGGTTGTGAAAATATACACCCAGCGTCATATTTTTGCACAGAAAAAAGGTTTTGGGTAAAGATTCTTGGCATGATCCCTATATACTAGGAAAATTCTGCTGTGAATAATCGGTATAATCTATTAAGGTACTAAGTAAGTTTTAGTAAATGTTGTGAGAACTAGTACTACCAATATGATATTTGTTAAGTAAGTATTTTGAGTTATTCCCCTTAGGCAGGAGAGTGCTTATCAACTTCCGGTAAGGGGGTGCTGTTTTACGTTCTGGTGAGCGAGCAGCCATATTGGTTTTAAGAGTTGGAGAAGACACACGTGTGTTGTTGACCGCTGTCATTGTAAATGTATGAATAAACTGGATCTGTGTAAGTACGTCTTTAGTTTGCATTTTTAAATCTGTTAATATCATTATAACAACCGTACAATATTGTCGCAAGCCTTGCAAGAGTTTAAAGATCAATGATGCAGTTACCGTGTTTGCTAACTAGTTTTACTTACAAGTTTTAACTATTGTACTGAAACCAATGTCTATGGCAAACAAAAGTACAGAGTCCCCGTAAATTGATTTGATAAATTGAAAAGTTTGCAACTTTTGGGATAAATAAGACACTTCAGTTGATAAAGATCTTTCCGTGATGCAAAACCGTTTCTTTCAATTACTGTTTCTAGAAGGCAGTCTACTCCCTCTAAAACCACTATGTTGTTACAATGGACTGGATCATTGCATATTATTTGTAACTCCATGAAAACTATTTCTGCTTATCTAAGCTCACTTTCCCTGGGGGGTCAGCACATTACTTACTTGAGTCTGAGTCGGAAATAAAGTGCTGTCAATAAGAAAGCCTTAGGAATAGCATGTCAAATTGTGCACCAGCCAATATGAAACATCTTCTTCCATGCATAAATTGAATACATCTCAGGAAGTTAAATTTCTGCCGAGTGAAACAAGGGAGATAAGTGTGGTTTATAGAAAGAATTCTGGCTGCTCAGAATCTGTTGGACATTATTTTTTCAGTTTTTTTTTCAGTTTTAAGTAAATCTAAGCAAATTATTCTAAATATGCATAGTACAAGTGCGGTTTAAAAAGTTTTGACTGACAACTCTCTGATGTTCATAAACATTACGGGTGCAAATCTGACAATTGCACAATAAATAAACATAAACAAGCACCGATGAAGAAGTGTCACCCTTGTTGTATAGTGGGGTGAATGTCCTGGACTTGGATAGAAAGGAAACTCGAAGACTTGCTTGTAAAAATATCTGGACATATTTTTATTTCATAGCATACACAGCATACACTTCGTCGGCCGGTGGATGATGGGTGCCGAAAGACTGTTCCCAACAGGGGAACTTGGTCTTATGTCTTCCCAGCCCTTGGCGGTCTGCCTCTTGGCTGCTTGGGTCTCTCTTGTCTGTCCCCAACATCCTGATGTCTGTCTCTTCTTTGAGTGCTGAATTTTCTGTCCGCATCTCGAGTTTTCTATTCGGGTCTGCTTTATAGGTTTCTCTAATGTCCCGCAGGTGTCATTCGCATCCTGTTTGTTGGACACCTACATATATACCTATTTCCTAAGGTGACTGGGGTCACTTACATTTCCGCACAGGTGTCTGACCCCGGAATAACCTTTTCGTGGCAGGATATCATAACACCCTCAGTTACTTATCGAAATGTACTTGTCAAAATTGAGAAATCAATGAGTGAAATATTAATTTGCTATAGCTTACAATTTTAATAGGGTTATCAAAATGTTCCTTGGAGGGGGGGGGATAAATTAAATAGCAAAATCGAAGGGAAATAATTCTAGTAACGCAAGTTTCCTATCCTTGTTACCTGCGTAACATGTTGTGTAGTAAATATTTGTATTATTGTGGCTTTCAACTCCTTTTCTTTTTTTGTTATTTTTAATTCATAAAAAGCTTAAAATACAAATTCATTATACTAAAGTTTGTTAGAGTTCACTTTTGCATCATCAAATAAAACTGGCTGACTGGCTATGTATATGTATATATGTTTGTTGTATGGATGTGAGGGAATCCGACATACGTATATAAGCACATACACCACACACATACACACACACACACTGTTATCCACATACCAATAGACACCCACCCACATACATATACATGCACATACCTACCCTACTACACACACCTCTCAGTGACACACATACACCCACCCACACAGGTCACACCACACACACATACACACACACACACTGTTATCCACACACCAAAAGACACCCACCCCACATATGTACATAAGCACATACTTACACTGCTACACACCCACCCACATACGCACAACAACTATAAATCACTTCAGCAGCTGAGTAGACAAAGA
>VCCN01004376.1:7656699-7669009 GCA_006491835.1 Architeuthis dux
TAGTGGGGGGGTTCAATTTACAATGTAAGTTTATGCTAAAATTATTTCTGCACACATATTTATGTACAAACGATGCAGTGGGAACGCCTGGGAATGGCTTTGCCATACCTTTTGTGGGAGGGAGAACAGCAATCCCTCACTATCTGTATTAGATCACCAAACCTGTCAAAATAAAGGCCACACCAATAGAGCTAGAGGGCTGACAATTTCAACATTTACTTCCTATTGTTGTGTTCTTGTTGTTCTTCTTGTAGTAGCTGTGTGAAATTAGAATGCGTTATGATTCGTAATCTGTTTAAGCGTGTTAAGAAAAGAAGACAGAACAAGATAACACGTGTGATAGGGTTGATTAGCCTGGTAAAAGTGACCCTTCCCTGTTCCCACTTCCGGCTCGCTCTTTTGGGACTGGAAGTGGAACAGGGATTGCTGGGAGCTTCCTCGGCATGTTTATTTATACAGATATATTTATATAAACATTATACCTATGAAGTCTAGAAAAGAAAAATCTTTTTTGTTTTTTTTTAAATTCTCCCCTAAATAGGTTTTGGGGGATTCAATTTGCAATGTAAGTTTATGCTAAATTGGTTCCTTAGTCAGTGTCCAGCAGCATTCCTGTGTGTATTATGTCTAGTAAAAACATTTTTTTTGTTTTTTAAAAATTCCTCTGCTAAATAGGTTTTCATTGGGGGGTTCAATTTACAATGTAAGTTTATGCTAAATTTATTTCTGCACACGTATTTCTGTACAAACAGTGGTGTAGTGTAGTGGGAACGCCTGGGAATGGCGTTGCCTTATTTTTTGTGGGAGGGAGTACAGCAATCCCTCACTATCTATATTAGAAACCGTCAAAATAGGTTTCTTCAGTTTTTAAGTCTGTCTGGCTGGGTATGTATGTATCACACCAATAGAGCTAGTAGGATGAAAATTTCAACATTTACTCCTTATTATGTCTAGAAAAAAAAATGTTTTTTGTTTTCTTTTAAATTCTCCCCCTAAATAGGTTTTGCTGGATTCAATTTGCAATGTAAGTTTATGCTAAATTTATTTCTGCCCAAGTATTTATGTACAAACAATGGTTTAGTGCAGTGGGAACACCTGGGAATGGTGTTGCCTTACTTTTTGTGGGAGGGAGATCAGCAATCCCTCACTATCTATATTAGATCACCAAACCTGTCAAAATAGGTTTCTTCAGTTTTCAAGTCGGCCCGTACAGGCCACACCAATAGAGCTAGAGGGCTGAAAGTTTCAACATTTACTCCTTTCTATAAAAAGAAAATCTTTTTTGTTTTTGGGGATTCAATTTGCAATGTAAGTTTAGGCTAAATTGGTTCCTTAGTGTCCAGCAGCATTCCTGTATTATGTCTAGTAAAAACATTTTTTTTGTTTTTTTAAAAATTCCACTTCTAAATAGCTTTTTAGTGTGGGGGGCGGGGGGTTCAATTTACAATGTAAGTTTGTGCTAAATTTATTTCTGCACAAGTATTTATGGGCAAACAGTGGTGTAGTGTAGTGGGAACACCTGTATGTAGGGGGGGCAGCAATCCCTCACTATCTATATTAGAAACTGTCAACCAAAACTATTACCAAAACTGTCAAAATAGGTTTCTTCAGTTTTCAAGTCGGTCCGGCTGGGTATGTATGTATCACACATGTCAACATTTACTCCTTATTATGTCTAGAAGAAAAAAATCTTTTTTGTTTTTTTAAAAATTCTCCTTCTAAATAGGTTTTGGGGGATTCAATTTGCAATGTAAGTTTATGCTAAATTGGTTCCTTAGTTAGTGTCCAGCAGCATTCATGCATGTATGTATTATGTCTGGTAAGAACATTTTAAATAGGTTTTTAGTGGTGGGTTCAGTTTACAATGTAAGTTTATGCTAAATTGATCCCTAAAAAGAAACGTTTTCAGCCTTACCAATGTGTTTGAAGTGTATACAACGGATGCATAATACCAGCCATGACGTACGGATACGAAACATGCAAATTAACAACACGAGCTGAAAACCAACTTAGAATAACACAGAGAGCTATGGAAAGAGCAATGCTAGGGATAACTCTAAGAGATAGAAAAAGATCAACATGAACAAGAGGGAGGACAAGTAGTATACAAATAATTAAGCAGCATAAGTGGAGATGGGCTGGTCACCTAGCAAAAAGAGATGACAATAGATGGGGGAAAAGACTAAACGACTGATGCCCATGGGACAGTAAACGCAGTAGGAAAAGACCAGATACAAGATGGAGGGACGAGATAGAAAAGTTTGCCGGTAAGACGTGGCAGAGGTTAGCACAATCTAGGTCGGAAGGAGATGGGAAAGGCCTTTATCCAGCAGTGATAGTATGGGGGTTCAGTTTGCAATGTAAGTTTATGATAAATTGAATACATACATAGCCAGCCAGACCAACTTGAAAACTGAAGAAACCTATTTTGACAGTTTTGGTTGGCGGTTTCTAATAAATGAATAAAAGGTATCTATGTTGCTTTATTAGATTAATCATTGCATCAATAAATTCTATTTCGAGAGGTCGCCTCTCAAAGCAGTGCAGCTTTGTGGCCTTTTGGCTAAGATCAAAGTGTAGTATCTGTTCTTCGAAACTGCCATGGCCTCAAAGTTCAGAGAACCTCAGTTCTTCGAGGGTCCTTGTGGCATGCTCGGGTGTCGTCCTAGGAGAAGTTGTCCAGGATATCTTGGCTGTGGCTAGTTCAAAGTGGATTATCTGTGCTTCAAAACTGGCATGGCCGCGAAGTTCAGAGAACCACGGTACTTCAGGGGTCCTTGTGGCATGCTCGGGTATCTCCAGAGATCTGGGAGAAGTTGCACAGGATATCTTGGCCAGCTGCTCTTGGAGGCGATCACCATTAGCATGCTCGGGATTCATCCTGAGAAGCTTTTGGGATCTCCACCACCTCCTCTTTTATCCCGGTCCTCTTTTATCCCGGTCCTCGTGGCATTTGTCTCAGTGAGAGGGATTTGGGATTCTCCCCCCTCAAGTCTCTAGTCATGGGGATATGGGATCTCCCCACCTCTCCCTACTGAATCTGGCTCTAAATGACCCACCAAGTGTCGCTGTGCCCATAAACAAAAGAATCAATCAATCAGTGAATTCTATTTCTAGAAAATATCTTATTTGGAATACCTATGTGCTCAGGTGTTTGGCTGAGTTAGCGATGCTGATTTAACTTGTCAGAAATCTATTTGGCTTTTTGCTGCAGGATACTTTTATTACTATACATTATTAATCAGAAAAATCAGAGCAACTACATGGAAATCAATCTGAGCTTCAGATGACATGAGATTCAGAATAGAGCAGGTGTGAACCACTTTGGCTAAGTGCCACTCAGAAAATTGAATCAGTAGAATTTGTATGCTAATTGTCTTGGGGAAAAGGCATGAATCTTATACTCCCTGAATCATCCCACGCTGGAAGAAAATATCATTTCTTCTAGTGATTTACAAAAAATAAGGAAAAACTAAAAGAATGTAACCGAAAAAAAAAAAATTTTTTAAAAGTATTTAAATAAAATTATAAAAAACAAAAGGTATCATAGAATTTGTTTGTTATTTTCATGGGGGAAAAGGCATGAATCTTATTTGCCCTGATTAAAGAAAATATCATTTTTCTAGTAGTTTACAAAAAAAGGGAAAAACTAAAGAAATTTAACTGAAACAAAAAGAGAAAATTTTTTCAAAAGTATTTAAATAAAATATACTCAAATACCTAACAAAAACAAAAGGTATCATAGAATTTGTTTGTTATTCTCATGGGGGAAAAGGCATGAATCTTATTCTCCCTGAGTCATCCCAGGCTTGAAGAAAATATCATTTTTCTAGTAATTTACAAAAAATAAGGAAAAACTAAAAAGATTTAGCTGAAAAAAAACAGAAACTTTTAAAAAAAGTATTTAAATAAAATATACTAGAATACCTAACAAAAACAAAATGGCTGCTCATTCACCAGAATGTAAAACAGCGCACCCTTACCGGAAGTTGATAAGCACTCTCCTGACTAAGAGGAATGACTCAAAATACTTACTTAACAATAAAGATCCTCAATTTTGGGGTAGCACCTTGTATAACAGCAAACCTGTCTTCAAAAATTCCCAGTGATTGATCAGCGCTTGTAGCATTGAAATGGAGCCAGCAGTGTTCATGGTTCTAACTCTGCTAACACATGAGTTCTGGCTCTAAAAACATTTGTAACTAAACCATAAACGTAAACCCACAGCTTGTAAATATGAGGTCTGTCTAGAAAGTATCCGACCATTTAGAACATCTTGAGAACTGGTTTGCACAGCCTTGATGTAACTTGGCAACTAACCAGAGGCGACCTCACTGCACATGTGTGATCATACACTCTCCAATCGGGTTACTCAGTCAGCAGTGAGATGCCACTGAGTGATCTTGTGCACTGTGAAACATTCACAATGTTCAAACCTGCCCATGCCGGGTTTTTTGACTAAACATCACATCACCCAGGTCTGTCAGCCCCCTTACAGACCGGATTTGTCTCCCTGCAACTTCTGAGCTTTTCCCACAGCTAAAATGGACTGTGGACGAGATTAAGGAGAATGTCACGAGGCAGCTGATGAAAGTTTTTGATTTATCAATTTTATCAGTGTCAAATGAATATGACAAATATGTAGCAAGCATGAAGGATAAGAATGAAAAATGTTTGCTTGAGATTCTTACTAAATTTGGAATCACCAACAATCCATTCTGCCTAACAGAAGCCAACACCAAAGAGCAGGTTAATTCATCTAATTATAGCAATGCTGTAGACCTTTCTACTTCTGATAAGGAAATGGTAGATACAGATCTGATGTCTGAGAGTGAAGAATATAATGATATTAGCCAGGCTAGTGGTGAATTTGGTTTTGAAGAATTTAATGACGCACTACATGAAAATGATCCTTTAAAATTGGCAGATCAAAATTCTAACTTAAAAGGTGACAAGTCTTCTGATTTTCATAATAAAGTAACTGAAAATTTAGCTATGTTGAAAATTGAACCTTCTCTGTGAAACAATCAAACATTATGGACAGTGGTTTAATGGCCAATTACAGTTTTAGTTCCGAGAACTCTCTCTTGAAGGCAAGCAGTGATATGGAGAATGACAAACTTGAACTACTACAGCAATGGCACAACCCCACAACATAACAATGAACTTAATAAAATCAAAGCCAAAAGTAACTATAGTATATCAAAAACACATGACTGCTCAAGAAAATTTAAATGTTAAATTCAGTGTTAATAACAAATGTTCTATGTACAGAGTTATGGCCCTTACGTAGGGGGCACTACTTAATGCTGGTGAACACATGACCGAGGACAGAGCGGCCATTTTATGTTTACCAGAGGAAAACCAGGTTGTAAAGAAAAGCAGTTCATAATAAACTGTTGTCTTACTATCGTTTGTCAGTGTGTCACTTATTATTTCACAGGGTGATCAATGAATAAGTTACTTCTCTTACCTTTTGTTAGGCCATGATCACTAAAAAAAGTCTAAATTTAAAAAAAAACAAGCACAGTCACAAATTAAGGGACCAATTTAGCATGAACTTACATACACTTCTATAATAAACTATCGTTTGTCAGTGTGTTACTTATTATTTCACATGCTCTTTCTGCAGCGACATTATTAGAATTTTTTTATTCTAACCTTAATGAATGGGAAGATATGGACCAAGATCTAAATACAGAATTGGTGACCGATTTTCTTTCCAAAGATCTTAAGATTGAGAATATTCATAGCAGATTAGACGGCTCCCCGTCTTTTGACCTGGATTCTACATTTGGTGATATTGATAATGAAATCTGATCCTTCCAGCTCGATCTGAAAAACAGATATGAATTTCTCAAGAGAACAACAACGACACTAACGTCAATGAACCCCAAATAATGTTAGACAAACTGAATGAAGAAAGCATACAAGTGGGGTCTGCACATGAACTTCAGTAAAAACCAATGTCATTTGCAACAAACATGTTGAGGACTGTAATGTTTATATAAATGTATGTATATGTTAAATCAATAAACATGTCGAAGGAAGCTCCCAGCAACCCCCATTCCGTTTCCGGTCCCAGAAAACACGGACCGGAAGTGGGAACGGGGAAGGCCCACTTCTTACCAGGCAAAGAACCCCATCACACGTGTTATCTTGTTCCGTCTTCTTTTCTTAACATGCGTAAGCACGGTTACGAATCAAACGCATTCTAACCTCACACGGCTAGAATAAAAAGACTAACAAAGCGAGCAGAGGTACTAAACACAACCAGAACATTACAAGGACAAAGATCAAAATCAAAAAAGCAGAACTAAAGATAGTAGACCACTACATCTGCCTGGGACAATGAATCTCCATGAAACCCTCAAAAGAAGAAGAAATCAAACGAAAAATCACCCTAGGTTGTCAAGCTTTCGGCAGAGCCAGCTCAACATTCAAGAACAAAAAGATCCCATTAGTTTTGAAAACAACCAATGTATCCTCCTGATAGTCACTTATGGAGCCTGAAACATGGAACCTAACAAAACAATTGACTCTCAAACTAAGAACCATGCAACATGCACATGAGAGAATCAAGCTCAACATCATATGAAGAGACCACAAGACAGTGTAATGTTTATATATATGTATGTTAGGTTAAATCAATAAACATGCCGAAGCAAGCTCCCAGTAGACCCCATTCCGTTTCCAGTCCCAGAAAGCGTGGACTGGAAGTAGGAACAGGAAAGGCTCAGTTCAACACAGGCATAGCCCTGATCAACATGTGTTTTTCGTTACATCCTTTCTTAACAAGCTTAAACACAGTTATGAATCAAACGCATTCTAATCTCACACAGCTACAACAGAAAGAACAACATTTAAACACAAGAACGTTACAGACAGCACAGTATATTAGGGAAAAACAGTCAGAGATATTATAGAATCTATTAGAAAACTGAAATAGCAATGGGCAGGCCATGTTGCAAGAATGGACATCACCATGTTGCAAGAATGGACATCACGACTGGACATCACGACTCAAAATATGGATCCCTAGAGATCTTATGTAAAAATTGTGTCCAGCAGAATATAAGATGGCGTGCCAATTTAGACAGGTTCAGGAGATATTGGCACTACGACAACCATGATAGAGAGATCTGGCTAATCTTGGGGAAGGTCTATGTCCAACAATGGACATTAAATGACTGATGATGGTGATGATGATAATGAAACCATATCACCATTCACAGAAATCTGGAGATAGATTTGTGTTTGAAAGCTTTCAAGCTGCACTTCATCGGTCCTGATCATTTTTATTCAAGATTATGTTCAATAGCAGAGGAATTCTGAGATAGACAGATAGATAGATAGATAGATAGATAGATAGATAGATAGATACTAACAAAAAGTTTCCTTCTCTTTGCTTGTTCAAATGGTTTTCAAAAGATTCAAAGACACATTCATAACTGCATTTATCCTGCAAACAAATTCTTTAGATTTCCACAACTGTTACCAGACGGTATAAACGACTATGTGTCTGTTGGTTCCAATGCGCATGAACTGCTGTCATGATATCTTTTGAAATGAATTTGACAAACATCAAACAAAAAGTCTACAAGAGCAGCCAAAGCCGAGAACAGAACTGGAGACAAACCCATAAGCAATAGTGACCAAGCAGTGGGATACGAGATCTAAAGAGGACTAAACTTGTATTCATGGATCAAAACAAGTCCTCAGGCAATATTGCAACTGTGAAAGGTTAAGCTACCTACTTTGAAGTGGCTTATTTTTTTTTTCTTACACTATTCAATAGTTTGGGAGGGGGTTCTTTCGGGTTTTATTTGTTCGAAATGTTTAGTACGTACATGGTATATGGTTACAGGGGAATGCTTCTGTCTGTAGTCTCTTATAAGTAAAATTCTAAGATAAATGTGTCGATGCTTGATTCGTGGAAAAATAAATTTTGACATCAAAAGTAACAAATTTGGCAGAAGTATTGAAATCGCGTGAAAAATGGCTAAGATAAATTATTCATCATCATTATCATTATTATTTTTACTAACCGAATACCCAACCTATGGATGGGTTATTCGGCTAGTTTTAAATAAAATTGAAATTTCATTTTCTTATTCTAATATATCAACATATGATGAAGCTTAATTTTTTTAAATATGAAATATAAATATTTTGAGACAATAAATAAATATAAAGATATAGAAAAGTTTGCCGGTAAGACTTGGCAGAGGTTAGCACAATCTAGGTCGTCACGGGAGGAGATGGGAAAGGCATTTGTCCAGCAGTGGACTTATTTTTATAGCAAATTATGGTCAGACATTTCTTAGATTTAAGGTTTTGAGAAAAATTTTGCTTCAAATTTCTTTTTCACCAATGGGTGCATTTAATGAAATACACTCGAGTCGTGTGTTCGTGTGTTTGTTTGCTGAGAGGAAAGAGGATAGAGAAGAATCACGAACTTGGGGGGATAGTATTATTAGTGGCTGGAAGGTGACAGATTCCGAATTTGGGTCAATGGTTGACCAGGTCATGTGGAAGTCAGAACAAAGAAATTGCTTTCGACCAATCAGCTCTGCCAAGATTTTAATGTGCAGTGATTTTAAATCGGCCATCAGTTGGGCAGAGAACAGCATGGGGTCAACAAGCTAAGAGCTTCACTTCCACCCGTCAAGGGGGGGAGAGAGTGGGAGGAAGAAAACCAGTGCGCCTTGATTTGAACTGCTACCATCACTGTAAGTCCGACAGTAAAGTAACTAGGAAAATTTCAACGAAACAGAATACAACACCTTGGTTGATCCGTGAAAAGAGCCTGCATCGAAGCTATCAACGGAATAAAAGCAACCTGTATTTTCCTTGAGAATGAGGAATTTTGTCGTCTTTCTCCCCAGCCAAGTGGGAGACCGCTTTCTCCAGTATGGACCAAATGTTATATTTCTCTCCACAGATTCATCTCTCCCGTACATGTAAAATCAGCATTATACTACAAGTCTCATTTTGTTGTGTGACCAGGATTCGAATAACTTATTCGAAATGCTTTTGAACCTAAATTTCTACTACAGAAAAAAATCTTACGAGAAAAATTACTTAATCGTATTTGTTTGTGTTTATCGTTTATTGAATTATTTTCCAAATGTTATATTACCTTTCACAGATTCATCTCTTTCATACATGTAAAATCGGCATTATACTACACTACCAGCACATTTTTCTATCTCGTCCCTCCATCTTGAGTCTGGTCTTTTCCTCCTTTGTTTACTGTCCCATAGACACCAATCGGTTAGTCTTTTGCCCATCTATTGTCATCACGTCTTGCTAGGTGACCAGGCCATCTCCACATTTGCTGCATAATAATTGTATAATATCCTTCACTCTAGTCCTCCCTCTGATCCATGTTCATCTTTTTCTATCTCTTAGCATTGCTCTTTCCATGGCTCTCTGTTTGATTCTATTTTGGTTTTCAGCTTGTTTTGTTAGTTTCCATGTTTGGTATTGAAATTAACCACAAAAGAAACAGGACTTTTGAAATGCAGCATACTGACAGAAAACTATTATATACAGGTCTGGTTAGTCACTCAATAAAAACGGTCACCTGACCAACATCTTTTGGCAGCATTCTGTGTTAGGAGTGATCAATTAAAGAATTGGAAAAAAGGGTGATCAATGAATGAGTTAATTCTCTCGCCTTTTGTTGCATCACTAAAAAGTCCGATTTTCAAAAAACAAGTGTGAATGCTGCTGGACACAAACTAAGGGATCAATTTAGCATGAACTCACATTGTAAATTGATCCTCCCCACCTAAAACTTATTTTGGAGGAGAATTTTCAGCGGAAAAAAACCCTGTTTTTTCTAGACATAATAAGGAGTAAATGCTTGAATTTTCAGCCCTCTAGCTCCATTGATGCGGCATGTACATGTGACACATACGTAGCCAGCCAGCCATGCAGAATCACTTAAAAAATGAAGAGAATGTTGATGGTTTTGGTTGACGGTTACTAATAAATCCCATGTGTGTAGTCTCTCTTGTAACTTTTGCTTTTTGCGAAACCTAGGTCTTATGACTGACCCGATGACTGACCTGAGCTATTGTGATTTTGTTTTTCCATTTTTGTTTCCTATTTCCACTTCATTGTTTTCAAACAACTAAAAATATTCCTCTTGGCATTTCTATCTCATATAAACATATAAACTGATAAACATTCTACCTTTTTGTTTTATTGCTTTATATCTGCCGTTGTTTTCTCTCTAATGTACAGAAGAAAAGGTGATGCTGTGACCATTTGTTCATCCATGACACTTTGAAAATTGCTCCAAGACAACAAATGGCATTCAGTCAAAGACTGTGCACAGTTGGAATCTGACACTTATGCGTTTTTATGATCGACATACATGCATATATGTATATGAATTCAAATAAACACATATACCCGGGTACATATATGTATTCATAAATGTGTGTAAATTAATGACCGCCTCCTGCAGAGTGATGTTTACCAAGTCTTTTAGACCATTGCTTGCTGGATTCTCAGTGGGAAACTTACAACTGTAGCAGACTAAGTTTTTATATATACAGCGCCGGTCAGGATTATTGACAACCTTGAATTTTTTATATAACCTGTACAATATCTTCAGAAATAAATTGAAATATACTAAATTTGTATCATCAGAATATTTTAATAGGATGTCCAAAGTAATTTAACAAAATAATTTCACCTGTCAGCTGGTAGTTTTGCCCACTCTTTTCTTTGAAATTTGTTCAAGCTCTTGAAAGTTTGCTCTGGTCTGGTCTGGTACACATTGAAACAATGACTCCAGATTTCCGGTCTCTCCAAATATTTTCAATAGGATAGAGATTAAGACTCATTGCTGGCCAGTTTAAAACAATACATTTTTCCCTTTTTTTTCAAGTTGATCTGGCTGGGTTGCTGGCTGGCTGGCTGTGTATGTATCACGTGTACAGGCTACACCAATAGAGCTAGAGGGCTGAAATTTTCTACATTTACTCCTTATTATGTCTAGAAACAACGTTTTGTTTTTTGAAAATTCCCCCCAAGTAAGTTTTTATTGGGGTGTTCAATTTGCAATGTAAGTCTATGCTAGATTGATCCCGTTGTTTATGTACAGTAGCATTCACATTTTTTTTCTGAAAATTCAGATTTTTCTAGTGATCACTGCCCAACAAAATGTGAGAGAGGTAACTTATTCATTGATCATCCCTTTTTCCACTCTTTCTTTGAAATTTGTTCAAGCTCTTGAATGCTTGCAGGATTCCTGTGGTGTATGGTAAGTGTTGAAACCATGACTCCAGATTTCTGCTTTCTCCAAAGTTTTTCAGTGGGATAGAGATTAGGACTCATTGCTGGCCAGTTTAAAACAGTACATTTTTCCCTTTTCTTTTCAAGTTGATCTGACTGGCTATGTAATTATCATGTGTACAGCCCACGCCAATAGGGCTTAAGGGCTGAAACTTTCAACATTTACTCCTTATTATGTCTAGAAAAAACGTTTTGTTTTGTTTTGTTTTTTGAAAATTCCCCCCTAAATAA
This sequence comes from Architeuthis dux, assembly GCA_006491835.1. Lineage (NCBI taxonomy): Eukaryota > Metazoa > Mollusca > Cephalopoda > Oegopsida > Architeuthidae > Architeuthis > Architeuthis dux. The sequence goes on from VCCN01004376.1 coordinate 7,668,244, forward strand.
GTTTTTAGTGGGGGAGTTCAATTTACAATGTAAGTCTATGCTAAATTAATCCCTTAGTTTGTGTCCCGCAGCATTCACATTTGTATTTTGAAAATTCAGTCTTTTCTAGTGATCACTGCTCAACAAAAGGCGAGAGAAGTAACTTATTCATTGATCATCTCTTTTTCCAATTTTTATTTGATCAACCCAAACATGGCATGGTGCCAAAAGACATTGGTCATGTGATGGTTTCTATTGAGTGACTAACCATTTTTATTTTTTTTCAATTATCACTGTATGATGTTCAATCTATGCAATTAAAGGAGAAACAGTGGCTTTGGAGATCTACTTTTCCCTAATTTTATGGCCTGCACTAAATTTCTCCAAATACTTAATCATAATTATTTTTAATTTAATTTTGTATCTTAAACTTGAATTCTAGGTGTTTTTAAGAGGTGGAGATGGCAGTTGTGTTATTCTGTCTGTCTGTATTTATTCTCCTGTCCGCAATTTATTATAATCCACTTACAGCTTGATAGACCCATCAAAGCTTCACCAGAGCTCCATTAACTATACATGTCAGGAACATGTTCCTTACTCTGTTCATGCAGATGGAAAATGGAATCAGCAAACAAAGTTCAGATTTAAACAGACAGTTTGCGTTCACTTTGGACTAATGTCTTTGGGAAAGGCCTGAATCAATCTCTTCTCCCACCAGCTATGGATAAATAGCAGTGCAGATTTAAGCCTTGGTTGTCAACCAGTCTAGGAGATGGACAACTCTGAA
>VCCN01004376.1:7675501-7689880 GCA_006491835.1 Architeuthis dux
CGTGAATGCTGCTGGACACAAATTAAGGGATACATTTAGCATGAACTTAAATTGCAGTTTTCAAAAGAGTTAGTGGTTTGGTGTCCTAGCATGTAGACATCAATGTTTGAGTGTAATAAAAGTGAATTGAAGACCCTGGAGTGTATGCGTTTATATTATGTTGACAGTGAACAGGTCTAACAAAGTTATCAATATTTTACAATAATGGTTAGGATTTGTTTGCAAGAGGATCAAGCTGGGCTTTTGAAACCAAAGATTTTTCCTTTTTTTTATTTGCAATACAAGGAATTTTCAAAATGTTACCCTTTTAAAAAATAATTAGCTTTTTGTTTTATTATTTATCCTAGAAATATTACTGAAGAAACAATTGGTAACTGGCTTATTTTATAATACTCTAGTTTAATGATGAATATTCCAAAATAACAAGTCATCTGAACGGATAAATGGATACTACAAGACATTATTAAAAGTCACCTTATTGCAATTTATTTAAAACAGGATTAGGAGCAGGAAATAAGTACCATGAGATTATTTATAAAGTTGCTATGATAACATTTCTTACAATTTGCTCTTTAGGGGATGCTCATGAACAGGGATAGGAATAGTGGATACGCAGGGGTATGGCATATACCTACTTCTCAATTTCCAGGTTTTTTGTATGTTCAATATCTGCTAATGGATCTTTACGATATACCCAGTCCCCCAAAACAGGCCTTACTGCATACCTAATCCCCAAAAAACAAGCCTTACCATATACTTAGTTCTAAAAACTCATTTCCATCACTGCTCATAAACCATAACATGCTAAAAGGAAGGAAATTATATTTACCAAATTAGATCTTGGAGCTGGTGTGTCTTCATATTTTGGGGCAAGATCAGGTAAAGCATAGACTTTATGAGTTTAGCTTATTGTGGATTTTATTAGTACTAATCTATGAATCCTGAAATATGCCTTAATGATTAATATTTTTAGAAGCAGCTATGGCAATTATCATTTAAGAAACCCTAACTTATCTCACTTGATGAATTACATTACATGATCAACTTAGGATCTAAAGTATATGACCATCTGATTGTATTTAAAAAAATATAATATATCAGTTACAATAAGTTCATTAAAAATGGGGTCAACTCTGTAGATATTTATTAAGCTTAGCTTTGTCTGGCACAAAGCCAGAAGATTAGAAAACCTGACACCTGAGGTAAAAAGAAGCATATATAGGTGGTAAGTAAAGCATCACGTCTCTTAAGGAACAACTCCCAATCGAGTATGGAGCCCGGTGATGAAGATCCGGTTTCTGTTGCATGCATCAGCTTAGTGATCCTTGCAAGTTTCAAGTCTGGTCGAGACCAGGACTTTATTCCTACAAGTTTGTATGACCACCCCCTTGGCAGGATGCAAGTCCACCAAAGGGATACCACCACCCTAATCACATAGCTTAGAGTGTACTCAATTAGCTGCTGAGTGTACAGGGAAATTTGTCCTAATGAAGAGTTTTCTTCACTCATATCGGGAATCGAACCCAGGACCTTTTGCATGTAAGGCAGACATTCTGACCATTACACCATCTGAGTGGACTAGGTGTTGGTGATTCATAATTTTCCTTGGAATGCTAGTTATTATCAATTTTTGACTGCTTTTTAATTGCTTTACTGATGGCCTAAGTAAGTTGCGATAAAAAGAATTTAAAGATAAAATAAACTAGCATTCCAAGGGAAATTATGAATCACTGCCACCCATATATGCTGTGTTTGGGGTGATCAATTAAAATGGTGGGCTGTGATCACTAAAAAAGGTCTGAATTTTTTAAACAAAAACGGACACAAGCTAGTGACCAATTGAGCATAAACTTACATTGCATATTGAACCCCCACCCCTCTAAAACCCTATTTAGGGGAGGAATTTTCAAAAAACAAAAAAAACAATTTACCCTACTCATTGAGGGGAGTGTGTGTGCAAAATTCCAAATTTCTACTATAAATGGTTAGGGCTGGACGAAGTCCGGATACATAGATAGATACATATAAATGTCAGAACACTTGAATAACCTAAACCCAACAATAAACCAGTGTTGGAGTAGCAGTGATTAAAAATACTGTGGCCCTGTCGGCTGGGGCCTAGAATGCGCCGATTGCATCCCCTGCAGTGGGGTAAGACCCACCGCCAAACATGGGCCAAAATCGCAAGACTCTAATTAAAATTTAAAAAAATAAAAAAACATTCACCAAAGTCGCAAGACTCTACTTTTTGGTATTTTAAACTGATTTCAGCATTAAATGACCCATTAAGGGTTGATATGCCGCTAAACAAATCAATCAATCAATCAATAAATAAAAATACTGGTCAAAAATTATTAATGGTCGACAATGCTTCATCTAATGAAAATAAATAAAGATGATGTTGCTCCATTGAAAAGCTCATACTATTAACGAATGATTGAAGGCTTTCTAGTAATCAGTTAATATTTGGGAAAACTCCTACTGTCTTGTTGGTTGAACACCAGAAATAGCCTTTTATTTTCTGCGATGACCTATCTCTCTATTTCAATGTAAATTTTCCTTTCACCCTTTTTGATACTCCGCTTGCATTTGCAACTTCCATTTTGTGCTCAAGTAACTGAATCTAATAATATGAATTCATGAATTCAAGGCATTTCGATTTGCATTCGGTGAAAATATTAGAGAAAACATTTTCAAGTATTTCTTTTTTGAGATCTTTCGGAAATATTTCATGTTTTTCCCTAACGTTTTTTTAACATTTTTACTACTTTGGATATTTTTTTTTTGTCTTGAGAATCAAATTAAATTTTTCCCAACCTTTAGGTGTGATGGCCTTACAAAATTTTGATTGATTCTTTTTTTTCTGAAAGTTCACATCCGAAAAAGAGGGGAAAAAAAATTATAGTTTTGTTTAAATGAAATATTAAGAATTTGTGATTTAACTTAATAATTCTTTTTTCTCAAAAGCTGTCAAATCGAAATCGAAATATTAGATTAAAATCGAAATTTAAATTTTTGAAAAATGATGTCTTCACTTTTTTTGTCTTGGTTTCTTAATGAAAAATCTGCTATCATTAAAAATTGTGTTTTCCTCTCACAAACTTAAACTGTCAGCTGACTATGTGTTCCTTTGCAGAGTTCTCTGCCCTTGCTTAACTGTGGCTTCTGTACTTTCCATTCATAACTGCTATATTTTTTTAGAAACCGTCAAATAAAACCATTAACATTGGTTTCTTTAGTTTTTAAGTGATTCTGCCTGGCTGACTATATATGTGTCACACGTACAGGCTGTACTAATGAAGCTAGAGTCTAGAATAAAATATTTACACTTTTTAGTGATTCAACAAAAGGTGATTGATTGATTGATTGACTGATTTGTTTAGTGGCATATCAACCCTTGATGGGACATTTAATGCCGAAATCAGTTTAAAATTCTCAAAAATAGAGTCTTGCGACTTTAGTGAAAGGGTTTTTTTTGTTTTAATTAGTCTTGCGACTTTGGTGAAAGGTTTTTCTTTTAAAATAGAGTCTTGCGACTTTGGTGAAAGGATGTTTTTCTTTTTTTTAAATAGAGTCTTGTGACTTTGGTACAAAAACAGGTGGCCCCTGTTTGGGGGTGGGGGGTCTTACCCATCTGCAGGGGATGCAGTCGGCGTATTCTAGGCCCCAGCCAACAAGACCAAACAAAAGGTGAGAGAAGTAACTTATTCATTGATCATCTCTTTTTCTAATTTTTCAATTGATCACCCCCAACATAGCATGCTGCCAAAAGACATTGGTTACATGATGGTTTCTATTGAGTAACTAACCAGACCTGGTTTTTAAATTTCTTCTGAGATTATTACAAGAGCAGTGTTTGCCATAATCATCCTTAGATTCTTGTATGTATGAGTTTTTTGCCTACGTTAGACAACCATGTACAAAACTACCAGAAGGTGAAAGAGTTCAAGAAATAAACACTTAGAAATATTCTACCTTCTACGAGGCGCTACCTAAACGTTCAGGGAATTTGAACAGATTGATCAATCTGTTCATCTATAAAGTTATCCAGTGTTTTCTGTCATACTAAATATTCCACACATCTCTCGAAATCACTCCACCAGGAAAAAAAGAATGTCATTTTCTGTGAATCTTTTTCTTTCTTTGAGGAAGTCATTTTCTCCTTAAGTTCTCCAAACCTTTTGGTAGATCAGGCCTCCTCACTGAAGACAAGGGGGTTTGAAAGTATTTATGTAACCCTAACTCAATGTTCCTATATAAAAGGACTGTATTATTATTTGCTGGTGCTCATTCCATCACCAAAGGCGAGGGGGTTTGAAAGTTGGAACCTTATAGTCAATAAAGGATAATGTTGCAGTACAATTGTTTTATGTAACCCCAACTTGATATTCCCATATAAAAAGACTGCATTAATATTCTCTAAAGGTGAAGGGGTTTGAAAGTTGGAACTGGTGCAGTACAATTGTTTTATGTAACACCAACTTAATGTTCCCATATAAAAGGACTGTATTATTGTTTGCTGGTGCTTGCTCCATTGTGTCACCCTGGGGTCAGATCAGGCCTCACTGTCAACGGTCAAGTGCACCATCTGACATCTGGATCATACAGTGGGTCGTACTTGCTTACACTACAAATGGTGGTGAGTGCAGCTTCTTCTCTACAGATGGAATGCCTATCGTGTAACAGGGTTGCCACTAAGATATATTCCGATTATACCCTTCCACCCCTGGAAATATATACTTCTTCCCCAACTCTATTCCCCCCATAAAAGTGGCAGTGTACGCCCATGCATGCAAGTAGCAAGACTTTGTTGGTGGCTGGCTATGTATGTATGTATGATGCTTACAGGCCGCACCAATGGAGCTAGTGGGCTAAAAATTTAAACATTTACTCCTGTGTCAAGAAAAAAACAGGTTTTATGGGAGGGTTCAATTTACAATGTAAGTTTATGCTAAATTGGCGCCTTAGTTTGTGTTTGGCAGCATTCAAACTTGTTTTTTGGGATCATATTCTCATCAAGCACCCCGAATTTTTGCAAATCGAAAAGGATGGATTTTTCCTTGACACAGGTGACATCACTGAAATGTCAGCAGTGTTACCAAGATAAACAGAGTCCGCGTGTTGACATCGAAGAAAACACTAGCCTGAACTGGTGTCACTAGTCTGTCTCTGAAATGTTCAAAATTACTTACATTCGATAAATTTTTTTTTAATTCAGACTTTTTAGTGTTCCAACAAAAGGCAAGAGAACTAACTTATTCATTGATCACCCGTTTTTCCAAATTTTAATTGATCACCCCTAAAACAGCATGCTGCCAAAAAACTTTGGTCACATGACATTTTATATTGAGTGACTAATCAGCCCCGTTTGGCTGACATATGAATTGGGTATTGCATTTATTCTCGTAAATTCTTGTGCCAATCCCAGATAAACATCACACACTCTTACATTCCCTTGAGCTGGTAATAAAATGTCCGCAATATGTAAACCTATAAATGTTTTTCAAGAGATTTGGGGATTAGATAAATACAGAATGAACAGATCTTCTGTTGATCTTAGAATTGTAAAAGTATGAGTATCACCTATTGTCATTTGTTTAAATTGCAATCAGTTATCAGTTTACAAGGTCTGTCCGGAAAGGATCCAACTATTTTGAATATCTCGAGAACAGGTTGTGCAGACTTGATGCAACTTGGCAACCAATCAGATAGAACCTTACTATACATGCATGAACAGACACTCTCCCATGGGGTGACTCAGTAGTGAGATGCCACTAAGTGAGCTTGTCTGCTGTGTGACCATTGCATTTGCAATGACTGGGCGTGCCCATTCTTTACTTGTGCATGTTTTTTGGGGAAAGACATCTCATCACCTAGGTCTGTCAGCACCCCTACTGTCCAGATTTGGCTCCCTGTGGCTTCTGGATTTTCCCAAGGAGATTTCAGACCATGGATGGGATTAAGGAGATATCCCATCAGCATTCATGGAACAAAGAAATCTAAATTAATTGAGAAATAAATCAATTTATTGTTTTACAAGATAGCTTTGAACTTGAACCTTTTTTTTTGGTACTTTTTAAAAAAATTTTCCTCCCTGCAATAAAACTGTTACTTACTCAGGGGTGGATCCAGGATTTTGAGCAGATGGGAAGGGTCCAATTTCTTTTTTTTACTATATGTGTCCAATTATCTTTTTCTTTAACTTTATGGGGCAATTGACTATATATGATCCCCTGAGGACCCATCAGCCACATGCAAATATTATAGCCACAAAGACAACATAATCCGCACCAATATGGTCTGCAAGCTTTGCAAAGTAAACTGTTTTGAGGCATGACACACCCAATTAAATTAGCCTGTTTTTGGCCTGCACAATAAAATTATTTTTTAATTCTATGTTTTATTTAACTTTCTACTTTAATTTGTATTTATTTTATATTTACCATTTTTGGCCACTTTGTCCGCGAGACACCATATATGATCATTTCATCAGAGGGGGTATTGCCCCATAAACAAAAAAAATTCAGAAAACTTGCAACTGAAAATATCTTGTAATTAGGTCTAGTTTAACATACAAAAAGGTTGTTTTGATATCTAGAATAGTTTTAGGGGTGCCCTTTAAAGGGTTAAGGTTGATTTATGATAACTTAGGATCATTTGAGTTTTGTATTTATGAAATCTCTCTATCTATATGTATAAAAAAAAAGTTTTTTTTAATTGTTCTTTGCCTGCAGGGGGTGGGGACGGAAACCCTTCTCTAAATTTGTTTTTCTTGCTGTTTCAGTTTCCTTTTTTCCATTGCAAGCAACATATATATTGTCATGTATCTATCCCGAAACCAGAGAAGGATGTCAGGATAGGATACTGCACTGAGGTGAACAGGACTGGACTAGACTGTCAGTGTCCTACATCTTCTCTTTCATGGCATTTCAATGGACACATCCCCTCCCAGTGTCAAGTAACAGATAGCACTGAATTACATGGTACAAGTAGCCCAGAAGGATCCTTAATCTGATTGTGAACTATTTACCATCATAGTGATAAGACCATGGGCAAGGTGAATGGCTATTATACAGAATACTATGAGAGTTGGATTCTTGCCTTTCCCAAGGACATTAGTGTAAAAGTAATTAAAACATGATTTATTTTTCATCAGATGAAGCCTTGTCAACCATTATTAATTATGTGGATCCCCAGAGATCATATGCGAAACTGTGGCCAGCAAAAGATAAGATGGTGTGACAAAGTATTGGCTCCGTGACGCCTATGATAGACAGGTCTGGCAAATCTTGGGGAAGGTCTATGTCCAACAATGGACGCTAAAAGAATTTTGTCTGCTCTTAAATTCTTTATAATTGCTTTTTATCAAAACTTTAAACATGTTATCCTGATTTATTTATTATCAGATGAAATATTGTCAACCATTACTAATTTTTGACACGCATTTTCTTTCATCTTGAATTATTATTTATCACAACATTACTCAGTCCATCAGTCTATGGTAGTGAGTAAACATCACAGATTGGAAGTAAAGTATAAAGAATAACCTGTGGGCGAGTTGTGATAAAAAGCAATTTTCGTACAGCTTATCCTTTATTCTTTTTTTTTCCAAATCTGCGTGTTTACGATAAAAACAACTAAAATATTTAAGATGAAAGAAAATACTTATCAAAAATTGATAATGGTTTATAATGCTCGATCTAATAAGAAATACATCAGGATAATATTACTACTGCTACAACTAATACCATAAATAACAATAACAAACTGGTTAGTCACTCAATAAAAACTGTCTTGTGAACAATGTCTTTTGATAGCTGTGTTGGGGATGGTTAATTAAAAAATTGGAAAAATGGATTATCAATGAATAAGTTACTTCGCTTGCCTTTGGTTGGGCAGTGATCACTAAAAAAACAAATGTAAATGCTGCTGAACACAAACTAGGGGATTATTTTGCATAAACTTATATGCCAAATTGAACCCCCCTTTAAAAACCTATTTAGGGGTGAGGGATTTAAAAAAAACAAAGAAACTTTGTTTTTAGACATAATAAACAGTAAATGTTGAAAATTTCAACCCTCTAGCTCCATTGGTATGGCCTGTACACATGATACATGCATAGCCAGTCGGCCAGACGGACCAACTTGAAAACTGAAGAAACCTATGTTGACAGTTTTGGTAACAGTTTCTAATATGGCGCCGAGCAAGTAGGGGAGGATGGATGAGTTTAGAGATTAGATTCGATTATCTGCCAGACGAAAGAGCTCTAGTAGCTCATTCGGTTGAGCAGTCAAAGTCAGCTTCCCAAGATAACAGGGATTGCAAGTTCAAGTCTCACCTAGTGCTCATTCTTTATTGTATACTTCCAATCTGCCCTGTTTACTCCCTGTCTTAGACTGACGGTCTGGGTAAAGTTGCAGCAAAAAAGCAACCTAAAAATACTCAAGATGAAAGCAAATAATAGTCAAAATTTAATAATGGTTAATTGAAACTAATTGAGTTAATTGAAAATAATTGAGTCAGTTGAAACATTCTTGACTGAAATCTGACTTCTGTTTGCCAATTTGGCTTTTTAAGATGGTATTTATTACCAAACCTCACACTTCCATAGGCAAAATAATATTAAAGTTTATATGGCATACAGCATCAAACCTGTCAAGTTTTCTGATGTTTTCTTTCATCAGAAAAAAACAAGTCTGGTCTGGTTAGTCGCTCAATAGAAACAGTCATGTGACCAATGTATTTTGGCAGCAGGCAGTGTTGAGGGTGATCAATTAAAAAATTGGAAAAAGTCATAATCAACAAAAAAGTTACTTCGCTCATCTTTTGTTGGATCACTAAAAAAGTGCACATTTTTTTAAACAACAAGCGTGAATGCTGCCAGACAAAAACTACAGGACCTAATTTAGCTTAAACTTACATTGTAAATTTAATCTGCCTACAAATTTATTGGAATTTTCAACAAAAAGACATAATTTTCAGATGCTTTCTGGCTCCATGACACATACATATATACATACATAAATATATAGCCAACCAGCCAGCCAGCCAGGCAGAATCTCTAAAAAACTAAAGAAACCTATGTTGACTTTGTTGACAGTTTTTGTTGACAGTTTCTAACATATGTGTTTGCCAATTTAAATACTGCCTGCAGACGGGGGATTTATATGTACAATATCCTGTCTGTCAGCAATGCTTGACTTCGTTCCTAACCACGGAAAAAATATTGAAAACATTAAGTTGTTTTGCATTTTCTTGTTTATGTTCAACCAGAATGAACCAAGATGTTTTTATGCATTTGCAAAAAAAAGAAATTAGGGAGACTACTCTATAATTAGCATTTATGAGTTATCTCTCTTGACAAATGTTACAGACAAAAAATATAGACATACACGTGGCATTATTATGTAAGTAGATTTTCAAAGCACAACATACAGTTTGAGTGCTGAAATTTGCTAAAAGGATTTAAAATAAAAATAACTTCAAAATTCAGAGCTTAATCATCAAATTCTTTCTTAACTGCCATGTTTGATTACTTCCCTGATGTGCCTGTGTGCCCTGAAACTAATTTAACATCAGCTGTTGCTGAACAAAAAAATACAATGGACAGTAAATAAATTGTTATATCTCTTAATATTAAATGTAAACTTACTAAATTTACAGTGATTATTCCCATTGTATCACTTCCAAGTTCAATGAAATAAAACCTTGAAAAAGGTATTATCGATTGATTTTAATTGTTAGGATTTAAATTTGTGTATGATTTAAATTTAAAAGTGTTTGTTTTTTAGCAAATTTTTTTATCATGTAAATGTTTATTTTCAATAATAATAAATTATTATCTATAAACTGCTTAGTGGTATCAGACAAGCAATCCGTCCACGGTATATGTTTTTAGTTATTTTTTATCATTTTTTTCTATCACGCCTAGAGGCGTTATCAGGGAGGAAAGAGTTAACTGGAGAAAATTACTACAGCTAAGTTGTGAAGTATTAATAAAGTCAGTGGGTAGTGATAAGAAAGGCTGAAAACTTACTTATGCACAATAGATTCAAATGCTGTTAGCAATATAATACATTTTTTTCACTTACCAACTCTATTTGCTGTGGCACTATATACAGGGTGTCCCATAAGTAACACCCAGTTTGTCCAAAAATTAACATCAGTTCTATCTAAGGAAAGCAACTATTTAATAGTTGGTTTTTAATAGTAATTTGATAATAATTACTAATAGTTGCTTCCTTTGGAACTGGGATTAATTTTTAGGGCAAATCGGGAGTTACTTCTGTGAAACCCTATTTATAATCATTAGAGTGAATGAAAGTTTTGACATATATCCTACCTGTGATATCATGGGTTATATAAACAGGTAGACAACATTTTAAAAAATGACTTCTTATTTACTGATAATAAAAACTGAAAGTAATTATTTAATTAAATAATACATCTATATAATTGTTTTTAACAAGCACACAAGAATTGCAAAAAAAATAATATTCCAGTCATTTCATATAAATTATGAGGAAACCACATTTGGATTAAACAACACACCTCACCATTTCCTGTCCAATATTCTGATCCCTAAACAGCAACATGGCAACTACATAAGGTAAAAATGCCTAAAATATGAACAAAACGATTAACATTCAAAGGTTCCTTTGTTGGAGATAAACATTCTAAATGTATGGGTTTCATGACCAGGGCTGGTGCCAGGGTTTCATGCACCCTAGGCAAGACTTAAAATTTGCGCAAGTGTTTCATACACCTTAAAATTTGCGCAAGTGTTTCATACACCTTAAAATTTGCGCAAGTGTTTCATACACCTTAAAATTTGCACCCCTGGTTGCATTCTAACAACTATTTTTTTTCTTTCAGTTTGGCGTGTGCCACTAGGTCATTTGCAGCCTAGGCCAATATCTAGGTTCACCTAATGGATGGTCCGGCCCTGGTTATGACCATAGTTTCTTATGTGCTATACTGGGTCTGCTTGTTATTCTGAGTCCATTTTCCACATGTCTGTTCATTGTGAGTTTTGTTAAGAGTCAGTATAGGTACTGTAACATATGGATATATGGTAATGTGCCATTGAATTATCACAAAGAGCACATAGGCTTTAAGTCTGTTAAAATATAGGTCATTTTTTATTAACCAAGTAATGTTTAACTTGACTAGTTACAAATAAATAAAAAAGAGAAAACTCCATTTTTCACCAAAGCAGACAATCCTTATTCTATGTAATCAGTCTTGTACTTATCAAATTAGCAATATTAGAAGAGTTGAAATTTAAACTAACACAAATGAAAATGGCATTAAAATGGAGATTATCCTCTTAAATTTATTATTTATTCTGATGTTGTTGCCAGGTTTTTCTATCATTCTGAGCCTTTCAAAAACCTTCATGTAATTTTTATCAATAATTCATTGCTGCAGAATTTTCAAATATTTGGGTAAAGTATGAATAAATCTTAGAAACTGAGAATTCAATTTTTAAAAATTAATTAACTCAACTGGGTATCATTGGTTTGGATAGTTTTATGATATGATATGATATGATCATACTTCTTTGATTTTCAAAGCAGAGAACCTACAGGTTAAATCTATCAACATATAACTTCAGTTTTACATGTTAAAATGAAGAAATGTTTACTTTGGTACTTACTGAATAGATGACCAATGGATAGGCCAAAAAGAGAGGGCAGGCTAGGTGGGCCAGTTGCCTACAATTTTGTGAGGGCCTATTCCACCCGTTCGAGGCAAATTCTATTGTATTTAATGCTCCTTATTACAGTACTGTACTCTATTGTTGTATATGCATTCTGAATAGAATTGCTTGACATCACCTTTTTTATGAATAATTTAAGTTCTTTTATTCTGTGTTGCTACTTGTAAGTACATCATGTACACTACACACACAGGTATATACCTATACATCATATATATTTAGCACCAGTGGCGTAGTGCTATAGGAATACGTGGGGTGACATTCCCTTACTTTTTGGGGGAGGGAGAACAGCGTTCTCTCACTATCCATATAATACTTAATTTTTCTATTTGAACAATTCACTGGTAAGAAAAATTAGCCTGTATATACCAAATGTAAGGTTGGTATAATGACAGATATTAACAGATTAAAAATGCAAACAAAAGACGTACTTACACAGATCCAGTTTATTCTTACATTTACAATGACCGCGGTCAACAACACACACGTGTGTCTTCTCCAACTCTTAAAACCAATATGGCGGCTTGGCCATCATAACGTAAACAGTGCCCCCTTACCAGAAGTTGATAAGCACTCTCCTGCCTAAGGGGAATAACTCAAAATACTTAACACCAAATACTCATTCATACGGTCTCAAAACGTCTCTGGAATTGATTAAATTTCAAAAATCTCCTTGGGGGTCTCCCGAGAGCAGGCAGCCCCGCCTTCACTCACTTTGTTTTTTTTAGCACAACACCACTGTATAGCACTGATTATAAAACTATTTAATGAGCAGTTTGAAATGGGGGCTACATTTCTCATCTGGCTTGAGCCCACCACCAACTTTGCACAGGCCTGCCAATATAGAACAGACAGGAAAACAAAAGCTCTAATTTCAAATCAGGGCTGACAACTTTTTTTTCTAGCCAATCAGTTTTGCACATTTGTTTAATTGGCAATACTCACAGAGTTGAAATGTCAACTGCCACTGTGGAAAATTCCCCCTAAAGCAAAATTTGTTTTTTTTCCTTCAAAATGTCTTTCTCTTCTGATGAAGTTGCCAGGCAGAAATCATCATTCATTTCTTAATTCACACTTCCAATTTAATTATCCCTTCACAGTGACGGAATAATCCCTTAACGTCAGACCAGCAAGGCAGGAGACAATTTGGGATTTTTGTTAAAATTGGCAAAACAGCCAATCAATTTATTAAAATGGATGATCTGCTGGGCATCCCTGACACTGATTTCTTCCTTCTAGTTCTCTGCACATGAAATCTGTTGGTTATTGTAATTAGTGCCAGATGTCAAGGGAGAAGCAGGGGAGGATAAAGAAAGGCTCGGATAACTAAATAACAGCTTGTTTTCACATCAAGTTTAAGACTTTTTATTCTAACTGTTAAAATTAAGCAGCTTCGGGTATTATATTTCAATTACTAGGTTCTGTAGTTAGAACTCTGAAAGGAAAATTATAAGGTTCATTGTTCTGCCTCTAGGGTTTTCTAAGTAAAGTTCAAAGGGAATCTATGATTTTAAAAACTGCAATATGAAAGGAAACAGGAGGATGAACCATGGAGATATGAACTATGTAGCTATAGTAAGCATTCCATATTGTAATATACTCATTAGACAAGGTAAAAAGCCCAACCATCTAAGCAAATGCCTAACCTAACTTTTTAAAGCCCAAATTGATACTTTAGGCCATGACGATCAGACAACATTTAAAAAAATCTCCAGAAGTCACATGATTGATGATGTCATCAAAGGGGATGTAAATTTTCTTTAAATGTTGATATCTTCAGACATATAAGTCACAATCAGATACAAATTGCATATCTAAATAGAAGAAACCTATCAATGTAGATGTAATGGAGTACACTCTGGTTGTGTGTTCATGTGTTCGCTTATAAGAAGACTTGAATTTGGGATGATAGTATTGGCACTTGCACCGAAATGCTATGTGTTCTCTGGGCTGGGATTTGGGTCGGCGGTTGATTGGGTCGTACAGAAGTCACAACAAAGAAAATGCGTTCGACCAACCAGAGTGGTTTAAGGGTGGCCGTGATTTCAAATTGGCTGGCTGTTAGGGTCAGTGGGGAACAGAGAGTGAACTGGTCAACAGCTTCTCCCTACCCGCCAGGGTTAGGTAGAGAGTCATTAGAATTTTAACCAAAACAGAATTCTATACACTTGGTGGCCCACGAACCAACCTGGCATCGAAGCTATCAACGGGAATAAAACGAACCCATATTTTCAATTGAAAATAATGAATTTTGTCGTCTTTCTATCCAATCATGTGGGAGAGCCCTTTCTCCGGTATGGTCCAAAATGTTTTAGTTCCTTGTCCATGTAAATGTATAATCCAATGACGAGACGTCTCACATCGTCGAGAATAATACCAGTATTATTCTACATATATTTTTATCAAATATGGCAGAATTTCTATTTTTAGATCCTGACAATCATTTTATGATGTTTTTTATCATCAGTCCATCAGAATGGATCAGCTGAAACGTTGTGTTAACAACACAAACAACAACAAGATGTTCAATCATCCGAAGAACTATTTAAATGCTAATGACCCTTCTCAAAACTATAGAAAATATTGCGATTTAATATTTGCATTTTTCACATATTTATTTGATAATTATAAAGACAATTATTAATTAATTAATAATT
>VCCN01004376.1:7702143-7720555 GCA_006491835.1 Architeuthis dux
TTGCGGGAATACATTTTAATGGTTCATTACAAGCGATACTGAAACATAAGTGTATCATATATTTAACATTACCTATATATATATGTGTGTGTGTGTTGAGGAAAAAGTGGTCAAGGTGAGCAGTTACACTAGTGTTTCATGCTTCAACGCATTCTTCAGACTGGTGTCAAGCACTTTTTGAATAAATATTATAACAACATATATTTGCTTTTTTATGTTTGTAATGTAGATGTAAGGAAATCCAACAGAATGGTAGATGTGGAAAAGAAAGATTGAGAAAAGTGTGTTAGATCTCAAATATATTTATTATCATGAAAATAAACCTTTATGCATTTCATCCCTGTGAGCGGCTTCATCGGAAGAAATTGGAACATTGCAGAAAAGTACTACTATCCATGCTGGATAGTAGAAATGAAATGAAGGGTATTTTCTTTGCCTAGGTGGCATGGTTTATTTGGTTGAAAGTTCTTTATTGGTGTTTGAGCTGGTGGGGTGTGGGTGTTTAGATTAAGTGGGTCTGTGTATGTGTATCAGCTATAAAGTGGGTGGGTGTAAGGGGCTGGATGTTTAGATTAGGTGGTTCTGTGTGTAGGATGTTAAGTGGGTGGAAGTGGTTGGTGTGATTTATGTTTCCTGGAAGTTCTGTCCAGATACACATACACAGACTCACTTAATCTAAACACCTACACCCCACCAGCTCAAAGACCCATAAGGAAATGTTAAAGCTTTTACCTAATCAAGCATTGACTCTATACAAACTCTAAAGGTTTCCTCTGGTATCTGTTGCCACAATGTTAACAGCAGGTCCTTTAATTACTTACATGGGGGAGGATCTGCAGAGTGAACTTGTTGGTTCAATTGATTGAGATCTGGGGAGTTTGGTGGCCAGGGCAACACAGTGGAGTCTCCTTAAGGTTCCTGCAACCATTTCCGTACAACTCATGCAGTGGTGTACCTGGTCTTCAATGATGTTGAGGATGGTGGTATGCGACAAACTACCTTGCAAAAATATGTTTTCATTAAGTGACAATCCCTTTGTTAGAGAATTCTAGCGCTGTGTGGATCCAGCTGAATAAGCATATACAGTATTTATAACCAAACTCTCCAGCATTGAAACCCTGTTTCCAAAAATATGAATATGTTGCCGTCCAAAGATGATTACACCACTACGAAAAAATATTTATGGCGACAGAGTTTGAATGCTTCTAGAGTTTGATCATAAATAATACCTGATAATATCCATTTTGATTGTGCTACACTAGAAATACTAAAATCCTGCTATGCTTGGTTTAAAAGACAATTAACTTTCTATTAAAAAATGGTAGGGTTGTACTTATTTATGGGCAATACAGTAAGCCAAGGAATACGAGGAAAGGGTTTTATCAGTGAGGGAATCCTGAAGGAAAGAGAAGGATTATTAATAATGTTTTGACTTATTAGTGTAAGTGTACAAAGAGATTTAAAAAACAGAGTTAGATATAAAATCAAATCCCTGATTTTACAAGGCCTTGCTTCTCTAAAATCTTAGATGGTTCCAGCTGTGCATTCAAGAGTTGCCTTGATTAATTCAAAGCCAGCTTAAAGAATTTTTATGACAGTATCTTATTGGTCCCAATCAGCCAAACAAATGCAAACCTTTTCACAAGAACTTTCTGACTTAATCCATATTCAATCTTAGATGTTTTTCCGTTGGAATAATAAATTCATGCCTGACCTTGAATTTCAGAATGTTCAGCATGTTTGCTTTTCAAACGGAGAAGAATTGCTTGATATGGAAAAATTTCCACTTGGCCATGAGGAAATCGGCAAGCCAATTTAAATGTGAGAGAGTTTGTTTTTTTTTCTTTTCTATTTATTAAGAAAAGTTATAAACTGAAATAAAATGATAATATATTATTTTCCCAGCGATTTATATATTTCTGTTGTATACACAGGATTTCAGCAATTGAATTCTAAATCCCACTAGTTTAAAAATGACAACATTTCAGAACACCAGCTCAGAACACTGATGCTCAATATTACACAGCCAATGATAAAATAGTGTTATTATGAATACAGAAGGTCTTCACCTCTTCCAAAAGATACACCTTTTATTGTATGAAGAAACATATGAAGAACATTTAGGCTTGTTCTTGTTACTTTCTGTTCACAAATGGTAAACTGTTGAACCCATTCAAGAATCATTCTGATCAGTCATCATAAGTCCACTGCTGACAACACTACAGTATTTCTTTTGTACTTTTAAAAACTATCAACTAAAACTGTCAACATTTTAAGTTTTTAAGTTGGTCTGGCTGGCTGGCTTGTATTGCACAGGCCACATCACTGGAGCTAGAGGGCTGGAAATTTAAACATTTACTCCTTATTATGTTTAGAAAAAACGTTTTTATTGTTTTTTAAATATCTCTCTTAAATAGACTCTCTTAAATAGACTTTTAGTGGGGATTCAATTTGCAATGTGGCGTATGCTAAATTGGTCACTTAGTTTGTGTCTGTCAGTGTTTATGCTTGTTTTTTTTTTAATTCTGTCTTTTCTTCATGATAACTTATCCATTGATCACCCCTTTTTCCAATGTTTTAATTGATCACCCCCAACACAGCATGCTGTCAATTGACATTTTTATTGATTGACCAACCAAACTTATTTTCATTAAGTTCTCAATAATTTCCTATCATAATTTCCTATTGTTTGATATGTAATTATATAGTATAGATTTGGTACGTTTTTGAAAGATTTAGTACGTTTCTGAAAGATTTGGTACGTTTTTGAAACATTCGGTACGTTTTAGGCTGTGATGTTGGTATGTTTGATGAATTTCTTTTGGCAGCCATTGCTGACACCATTTCTGTTCCACACACTGCCTTCAATTATTAGACAATCCTTTATGTATGAATACAGAAAGCAGCAAAAGTAAACGTGACTTTATGTTCAGGTACAGTCTTAAAATATGTATGTGCTCACTGTGAAACATTGTTATTTTAAAGAAGGCACAATATTCTATCAAAATATCTTATCTTGCTGCATTTTTTTAAAACCTGTAGATATGACATTTTAAAAATGTTTTGTTTTTTTTTGCAAAAAGTGAACTTACATGATGTCGCCATATTATTATAGTTTTTCAAATTCCTGACTCAGCAAAAATTATGTTACTCTAAAGAAAGCACAGTACATGATATTTTATCAAAATTATCTTGCAGCATATTTTTAAAATGGAGATACGACATTTAAAAATCTTCTTTTTTTTTTGAAAAATGTTAACTTGCATGATGTCACCTTAGTGTAATTGTTTTTCACGTTCCTCACTCTACCATACCTGTCAAGTTTCACTGTTAAGAATGAGTGAGAATCGTATGCTCCCCCCCCCTCAATGAAAATTATGTATTGAGATTGGCTAAAATTGCTTTTCAGGGCATATCAACTATTGAAATTAAGTGTTATCTAGAAGACTATTTAAAACATGTTTAAATAGTCTTTAGCAGCACTTCTGATTGAACGGAAAATATTTATAACGTTTTATGACCAATGTTTATTAGTTATGTGAACTTGCTGTTTCGACACTATCTGTTTATAAAACTATTTCATTCATTTGACTTCTGATCTTCGAAGGGTGAAAACGGTTGCTACACACTTCTATTTTGCCTTCACAGACGGCCGAATTTTGAATCCTACCGTAGTGTTATTTGACCGGAATCTGAGCAATTTGCACTTGGAGTCTGAAAATTATGTATCCAACATTGGCTAGAATTGCTTTTCACTGAACCTTTTACTGAAATTAAGCCAGGAGAGCACTTATCAATGTCCGGTAAGGGGGCACTGATATTTTACGTTCTGGTGAGCGAGTAGCCATATTGGTTTTTGGAGATCGAGAAGACACTTGTGTGTCGCTGACCATGGTCATTGTAAATATGTATGAATAAAGGATCTGCTTGAGTATGTCTTTTGTTTACATTTTGAATCTGTTAATATCTATCATTATACCAACCTTACATTTAGCAAAAGTTATTCAATTTATTTTGACATACTTAAAAATAATTAAAAGTGCCATGTACTAAGACAATGTTTGAATGTATATTTAAAGCCGATGTCTACAGAACTAATTTTCTTCTTTTGTTTTCTGATTCAACTCAAATTGAAATAAAAATCAAAATGTATTATGTCTATTGAAATAAATGGCTATAAATAAGAAACGACCAATTTCATTAACTGTTAAGTAAGTATCTTGAGTTATTTCCCTTAGGCAAGAGAGCACTTATCAACTTCCGGTAAGGTGGCACTGTTTTAGGTTCTGGTGAAGGAGCAGCCATATTGTTATTATCATTAGTAGATCAGAGAGCACGAGGAGACATGTGTGTGAATCGTTAACCACAGTCATTTTATGAATAAAGGATCTGTGAGTACATCTTCTGTTTGCATTTTTAATCTGTTAAAATCCTTACATTAATATTTTCTCATATGTGATCATTTCCAAGGTATACATGTAATGAGAAAAATAATCTCTTTTCTTCATATCTGTGGTTTTAAAATATAAATTAGAATTTTACTCGCTCAAGCGGGATTTCCAGCTAGTTCCTGTGGAAGCCCTAAATGGGGCCTTTGATCCTAATGAGATATCAAAACTGTTTTTTAGGGCGTACCTTAATTCTATAACACTGGCTACAATGCACTATTTTTGGCTACTTGGAGGTCACAAACAGATAAACAGAATCAGACTTTTAATATTATTTAGATGGACAGATACATGGAAATCAGATCAGTATTATCAGCGAGAACGCAAACTCAGAACCCACATTATTTTTTAAAATTAAATTTCCAAAGGCTAATGTTAAGTAAGTATCATGAGTTATTCCCCTTAGGCAAAAGAGTTCTTATCCACTTCTGCTAAGAGGCGCTGTTTTATGTTCTGGTCAACGAGGAGCCATATTGCATTGTGTTATTAGTAGATAAGAGAGATCGAGAACACACATTCTGGTGAACACGTTACCAAGTACGGAGCAGCCATTTTATGTTTACCAGTGAAAAACCAGGTTGTAAAGAAAAGCAGTTCATAATAAACTGTTGTCTTACTATCATTTGTCAGTGTGTCACTTAGATCTCCTGGATACCAACAGATGCACAAATTGCAGATGTCTTGACAAAGAAAATGGTGCCGTCCTTTAAGATTCCTGGGTTTATATCAGAGCCTAAGGAATCCTCTGTGTAATTAATAAAACTATATTCTCCATCTTTCTTTTGCAGATGAAGAATGTGATGTTCTTTTTTTAAAGTAAACAGCAAGACATAAGAGGACCTTTACATTATTATAAAGACTCTGCTCAACAAAAAAAGAAGAAGAAAGAGGGGAAGAACTGTTAATAACAAATGTTCTCTGTACAGAGTTATGGCCCTTACGTAGGGGGCGCTCCCTAATTCTGGTGAACACATGACCGTGGACAGAGCGGCCATTTTATATTTACCAGAGGAAAACCAGGTTTTAAAGAAAAGCAGTTCATAATAAACTGTTGTCTTACTATTGTTTGTCAGTGTCACTTATTATTTCACTATAAGGATTTATATTTTAAATGATATCTCCACTAAATTAATTTGGGATTAAAAAAACAGTATTTTTAATTAACTTAACTTAACATAGTTTCACACCACATCACCAAATGAGGGGGTAGTTGGTTAAGAAAGATTGTGTTACACCCATCTTGTGATGTTGAAAGAATCTGCCCAACTTGCAAAAAAAAACCCATTAGAAATCCTGGTTTAACCTGACCTCAAACACAAATCATTTGCTTTGGTGTAAAATATACAACTTAGACACATAGTAGGTTACCGTTAATTACTAAGAAGAATACCCGTCCTACAGACGGATTATTCAGCTAATATATATGATGAACAGTGTGATTCTTTTCTGTTTGTTTCTCTGTACATAAAATGGACTCCACCACTTAGTTTTGGTTACATGCTCTTACATTAGGATTATTATTAAGATATAGAATATATATTCTCTGTATCATTCCAATTTTAGTATATGTAATGTGAGTACATATTTACCTGCACCCCCAAGCGACGGGATGTGTCGGTTTAATATGGGGTTCAAAATTGCTCCAGGCCCTGCAACTATTGTCAAGAAGGCACCAGGACGTGTCCAACAATCCCCTTTTAGTGCAATGGGAAGGTGATGCCCCGGGGCTTACTGATCCCCCAAGACTGGGCAATGTAATCTTTTGAGGCCACTGTACGAATCCTAAGCCTCTGCGCTTAGCAATACCAAGCCCCAGTAAGCCCTCAAAGCTACTTTTGTTTATTTGCCTCCCCACAATGGCAAATTTTGACACAAGATTGATTTTGTGGGGTCACGCATGCGTACATGCAAGCAGTTCTAAACATTTCCCTAGTCTTGACTAATGTCACAGGGACATTAGGGCAAGCTGAACTGTGGTTTCAGGACGAATCCTGAGATAGCTGGACTAGCGTCACAGGAAAAATCCCAGGCAATGCTTTTCAGTACTTTGCAGAAGCGATACCACACCTCAGAAAATCTTTGGCTATGGTAACACTGCTGTGAAAATCAGAATCTACTGCATGAAGATTTGATTAGTGCCGTTATTCACATTATGTATACCTAGATACATGTAAATGACATCTTTTTCAGGATAGCTCATTTGCGTATATTTTATATAAAATGCAGAATAATTAAATACAGTTTTCAGAAATACCAAGATTAAACATGATTTATCATACTGTCAGGAAATGTCATCGGCTGATAAATTGTCAACCGGGAAAATGCGATGGGGAAATTGTTTGTAAATTGTAAATTGTTGTTGACAAGGAAAATGAAGGTCAGGATATTACGGACATTAAAGTGCAACCAGGAAAATGTTACTGGGAAATGTTGTGGAGCCATAGACCTTCACTTATCCGACATCATTGGGACCTTATGAGTATCGGATTAATGAAAATTCAAATCACAGAAAATTGCCTCTAAACAATAGCTAAGCACTTCACTGTACCTTTAAAATATCATCTAAATCAATACAAGTTAGATAATAACGGAACACAAACATTAAAAGAAAAGCAAGTGAAATTTTTAACGAAATACTCTACAGGCACAGATAAATATTATAATGTGCCGTGTTTTTCGCTTCACAGCACGGGATGCACTTCCTTTATTCACTGGAGCCATAACTGGGGTTTAATGAGAGCAACTGATATTAATAAAGGCAGGAAGACGAGCAGGAATCGTTTGCCTGTGTTTACAATCTCTTTTTATGCTGTGTTGGGGGTTGATCAATTAAAAATTGGCTGTAATCACTAAAAAAGGTAAAAGACAAGTGGGCACAAACTTACATTGCATATTGAACCTCCCCTCTACAAAAACTTTTTAGAGGGGGAATTTTCAAAAACAAAAAAAAACAATGTTCCCTACTTATTGAGGGGAGTGTGTATGCAAAATCTCAAGTCCCAACTATGAACAGTTAGAGCTGGACAAAGTCTGGATACATAGATAAATGCATATAAATGTCAGAACACATGATTAACCTAAACACAGCAAATAACCTGTGTTGGGGTAGCAGTGATTAATACTTTTTACATTTTAGTCTGAAGGAGTGCAATAAAATATTGTCTATATTAATGATAGAAATTTCATTGAAGTTTTTATTGAATTTCATTGAATAAACAATAGCTAACCACTTCAGTGTACCTTTAAAATATCATGAAAATCAATATAAGTTAGATAATAAGGGAACACAACATTAAAAGAAAAGCAAGTGAAATTTTAATGGAGTAATGTACTGTGCAGGCACAGATAACTTAAAGACTACAGGTAAATGTACGGTACCCAGGGATATATTTAATTACAGTGGTCTCGAATATTTTAAATCAGTGCCAAATTAATGAAGGAACCAGATTACACATAGCTGGATTAGTGAGGGTCTACTGTACCCCTTTTCTTGATAGTTCTTTTTGTTTAATTACTGTGTTGGTATTGACTTGACACATTTCAAGTGGGACATCTCTCTCTGGAAGCATCTGTAAAGATTCTCTCCATGGGAAATTAATGAGATGCCTCTGAAACAAAAGAATTGCAGGTGGGAATTGAAACTTTAGCATTTCCCTCACATTCATAGAGGTTTTGCATAAAAGATATTGCTCCTTTTTCAGCAAGGCCATTATAAAAGAAAACATTCTTGAAAATTTTATTAGTAGAATGGCAGAGAATTTCATACAGATCTTTATTCACAAAATATTTATTGGAATGTTTGTTAAAGGTTCAAATTGATGCATTAAATATTAATTTCTTTTTCCAGGTGTTTGAAATTTAAACTTCAAATCAAAAGTTTAAATGCCAATTGAATTTAAAATATAAACACCCAATTTAAATTTGCATAATTTCTTAGATATTTTTTAAACTGGTTCCTCAATTTTTCTTTTTTAAAAAGGTTAAATCTTAATACGGTCAGTATATTTTTACAGTCAGTGTATTCTGTTTTTGAAAAAGTGAGAGGTGAATTTTTGATTACCACATCCATCTTTTAAATGCACCTCTTAAATCATTCAATAAATGTTGTCTTCTTATCTTTCTATTCAATCAAAGTCTTGTAAATTCTTCCATGTGTCCCTGGTTTCTCAAGAATCCTGTCATCCATAGATATTTTCCTTTATGACAGGGAAAATGGTAATTCATCTGTCAGATTTTATTAACCATTCAAAGTTGTTTTGTATCCATGAAGACTGGCATCATTTCTTTGTAGCATGTCGCTCATTTAAAGGTAAAGTCTTGAAGTTCTACAATCTTTGAATGATATTTTTTTCTAAAAATGTTGACACAATATATTGTTTACACAAATTGTTTCAATTTTGTTTGTACATGTTTCTGGCTTTCATCATCATCATCATCAGTCGCAGCAGCAGCAACCGTTATAAGTCAACTGCTGGACAAAGGTCTTTCCTATCTCCTTTCATGACCACCTAGATTGTGCTAACCTCTGCCACATCTTACCGGCAAACTTTTCTATCTTGTCCCTCCATCTTGTGTTTGGTCTTTTCCTACTGCATTTGTTATCTCATGGGCACCAATCGGTTAATCTTTTCCCCCCATCTATTATCATCTCTTCTTGCTAGGTGACCAGCCCATCTCCATTTTTGCTGTTTAATTATTTGTATAATATCCTTCACTCTAGTTCTCCCTCTGATCCATGTTGATCTTTTTCTATTCTAAGTTGGTTTTCAGTTCATTTTGTTAATTTCCATGTTTCGCATCCATAAGTCATGGCTGGTATTATGCAACCATTGTATACTTTATGCTTTAAGCACATCGGCAAGGTGCTCTTCAAAATGTCTCTGTTCATACCAAATGCTTTCCAACCTATCGTTATGCATCATTTTATTTCGCAGTCGTGGTCTTTCTCTAAATTTATTACCTCTCCTAGGTAGAGGTATTCATCGACCTCTTCTAAAGCCCCTCCTATCTTTATGACCTTTTTGGGGACTTTATCATTGAACATTACTCTTGTCTTTGTTCTGTACATCTTTAAGCCTACTTTTTTACTTTCCTTATTTAGATCAGTTAACATGTTTTGTAATTCTTTGGATGCTTCCGACGTCATGGAATGTCAACAGTGAATCTTAAGTGGCTTAAGTATTCTCCATCCATGTTTATTCCCTTTCCCTATTATATTCACTGCTAAAAATCTGATACAGTTCTTTCGCTACTTTCTTGACTCTTTTAAATCTAATTTCTTATCCTCACATACAAAATGCAATGTGTATCCATATAATATATTTTTGTGCTTGTAACACTTTTCAATGAGAGCACAGATAATACAATTGCTCCTAGGCAGAAATGCTGTGGAGCGACATTTTGATCCAAGGTTGCGTGCATAGATACTACACTGATACTAGGGCCAGGGAGCAACACAAGAAGAAGAGAGAGAGCAGACTCACTAGAGACATTTACATTGGTAATGGGCTGCATGGATGTGGAACCTAAAAAGTTCTTTCATTTAATAAAAATAGAACTAGAGGACATGAATATAAAATACAGAAAAAACATTGTAAATTGAACTTAAGACAAAATTTTGTTCAGCCAACGTGTTGCGGACTCTTGGAATGGATTGACTAAAGAGATGATTGCTGCCACATCCATTTAGAGTTTTAAATTCAAAATTGAGCCAATGTTTGAAGAAATTTAGTGGGGATGCACTTGGACCAGTAGACCCCCTGTCCCAAACCAACATCTGGTATAAAAAAAGATACTCTTATCGGAGGCAGCGTCCTGGTCCATATGTAAATAATCCTGTCATTTTGTATGGGTACTATGTTACTAGAGACTATAATTTGTTTAAAATATATTGTTTTGACATGTTTTCCCATCATGCATTCATCACAAAGTAAAAATAATATCAACATCAGCTAAATATAAAAGTTACTTGCTACAGATTGAGCGGTCTAGATTATGGACATTGTATCATAGGAAAATTTATTGTTGGCATGTTGACACTTATGTGGGTCTTGCAATAGTCTGTTTTACCCAATAGAGTCTGAAATCAGATTTTTTCACTCATGGTTTTTCAATATTATGGATAGTAATGATTTCTCTTTATCAGAGCTAACCTATGATAACGAGCAGAGGCTCACTTCATTATTATATCATAGATATTGGATAACATCCCTAAAACTAAACTTTCCAGCCCACCATCTGCAGTCAGGGTCAATATCCTGTTTATGACTTTTCAACCCTGGTCTCTCTTCCGGTTCCTGACACCTTGCAGCTCAGGGTTTTAGTCAATATCCCGTTTAACTTTCAACACCTGTGGGGGTCAAATCTGTTATATTATTTAACTTGCAATTGGTGTCCTAGGATCAAATAAAAATTAGATAGGTCTGGTTAGTCACTTAATAGAAACCATCACATGACCAATGTCTTTTGTTAGCATGCAGTATTGAGGGAAATCAATTAAAGAATTGGAAAAAGGGGGTGATCAATGAATAAGTTACTTCTCTCACCTTTTGTTAGGCCACTAAAAATGAATTTTCTAAAAACAAGCATGGTCACAAACTAATGGTTCAATTTAGCATTAACTTACATTGCAAATTGACCCCCCCCCCCCATAAAACCTATTATGGGGAGGAATTTTAAAAAAACCTTATAAGGAGTAAATGCTGAAAATTTCAGCACTCTAGCTCCATTGGTGCGGCCTGTATGCGTGATACATATATAGCCAGCCAGCCAACCAGACCAACTTGAAACTGAAGAAACCTATGTTGACAGTATGGTGACAGTTTTGGTTGACGGTTTCTAATCATATCCCTTTCGACCATGTCAACAGTGATGGAAATGGGTTTAGGAACTAGGTATACAGTAAGGCAGGGTTATGGGAACTAGGTATACGGTAATGACTTCACTAGTAAATATTGAACATACAAAAAAACCTGACAATTGTGAAATAGCTATACACTGTATGCCCACATACCACCCCATTTCCGTGATTTCTCTTGACAAGAGCTAACCTATGATAATGAGTAAAACCTCACTTCATTATTATAGATATTGGATAACACCGCTAAGACTTGGATTATTTAACTTGCAGGTAGTGTCCTAGCATCAAATAAAAATTAGATTACAGCCCTTTCGACCATGTCAATAGTGATGGAAATGGGTTTGGGGAAATAGGTATACGGTAAGGCTGGCTTATATACTTGAATATACTTGAAATAGACTTTTTTGACAGCAGTTAATTGTGTCATTAAGCCAGCTTCAGTGTATTTGGGCTGGGTTTAAACTAATAAGAAAAATGGTAGTTAAATTTGGTATGTCTGATATCAGAATAAAGACTATTTTTTAAAATATTGATATTCTCGGATGTGACCGTCTTTTTACTTAGGCTGTGCCATGCGTTTGCTACTCATGCTGAGAAGAAATATTTTCTAACACCAGTGGAGGTCTGAATTTGTAGTTTATGGCTGTGTCCTCTGGTTTTACTGCAGATAGATGAAGTCAGCATTTTCTTATCAGGGTATGTTGAGCAATGAACGTCAGTATCCACTCTATATATGTTGTTCCAGATTCTATAGACTTCCAGTAGGTCAGTACGTTTTCTTCTGTATTCAAGGGTCTCTAGATTAAGTGTATCTAAATTTTATAAATATTAAATCTCAGAGACCAGAACTACTGTGATTTAAATGTACCTTGCATCTCAGCCAGCATTGTTTGCTGTTCACTGGAGTTGCCCAGTATATTCCATATACTTGATCTGCATATTAAGTTTAGTAATTATGATTCCTATTAAATTGTAGTATAGAAAGCAGAATTTAGATTTGAGTAAATGTGAGGTTTCTGTTGCAAAAAGAACACTTCTAAATATGTTATAAACTTGATCAGTTATCTACATGGGCTATATGTACTTGAAATAGGCTTTTTTTTACAGCAGTTAATTGCATCATTAAGCCAGCTTTAGTTTAGTTGGGCTGGGATTAAACTAATAAGAAAATTGGTAGTGATATTCTCGGATGTGACCGTCTTTTCACTTAGGCTGTTCCATGCATTTGCTACTCTTGCCAAGAAGAGATTTTTTCTAACACCAGTGGAGGTCTGAATTTGTAGTTTATGGCTGTGTCCTCTGGTTTTATTGCAGATAGATGAAGTCAGCATTTTCTTATCAGGGCATTTTGAGCAATGAACATCAGTATCCACTCTATATATGTTGTTCCGGATTCTATAGATTTCCAGTAGGTCAGCACGTTTTCTTCTGTATTCAAGGGTCTCTGCTTTTACTGCAAATAGATAAAGTCAGCATTTTCTTATCAGGGCATTTTGAGCAATGAATGTCAGTATCCACTCTATGTATGTTGTTCCGGATTCTATAGACTTCTAGTAGGTCAGCACGTTTCTTCTGTGTTCAATTTTTATGGGAACTAGGTATACAGAAATGTCTCCATTAGATTACAAAAAACTGTACCTCCATGTACCTCCCCATTTTCATCCCTACATGTCAATAAAAAATAAGAGAAATCAAAGTAATTTTTTCCAGTTATCTCTAATGATAAAGACAGAATCTTTATTATCAATCTTCAGCGGGAATAGATTTGTATAGATGAGCCGGTGTTAGTGCCAGGTAGTTGGTTTGGTAGGTTCATGCAATTTGGCTTCGTCTGACTGGTGTAATTGATATGATTTGTTCAGGTGTAAATATTTGAGTCTTATGGGATTCTGAAGTAAATTGCGTGGGTTTCGCTAAGGGCAGTGTCAAAGGTGGAAATTCATTGATTGAAATGAAACTTGGCCTACCATGAAAAGGTGTCCATCAAGATACGATAGAATGACTAGTTGATTTCTAAAGACACAAGCCACTACTTAATGGTATTAGTACTTATAGACTAAGTATATCAAAGGTGATGCGAGTGGCCGAATGGTTAATGGCACAGAGAATGGGGTTGGTGAGCTGAGTTCAAATGCTGTCTGAGACAGTTTGAATTCCCTTTGCACTAATACCCTTGGGAAGGACATGAATCCATCTCCTCCGCACTGCCAACATGTGATGGGCCAGCTCATCACCCTACCATGTCTTACACTTACTTGGGGAAGGCCTATGTTCTACAATGGACCTTAAGAAGGCTGGTGAAAAATATATCAAAATACAAATTCTCAACTAATAAAACATTGTATCTGGGAGGTCATGATACAATGTACAGCACTTTCATCTACATCACTTTGGCAAATATCAGTTTTGTCTAAATCGCTTTTGTCTAAAAGCACTTTGGTCTAAAAGCACTTTGGTCTAAAAGCACTTTTGGGTACAGCATTTTCATCTACATCACTTTGGCAAATATCAATATTGTATAAATCACTTTGGTCTAAACTCACTTTTGGGTACAGCACTTTTGTCTACATCACTTTAGTAAATATCAGTTTTGTCTAAATCATTTTGGTCGAAAATCACTTTTGTCTCAACAATATCTCCAAAAGTTCTCAAAGAATTTCAATGACATTTGGTCGAATGGTTGGCAAAGGGCTAAGGAAGAATTGATGAAATGTTGGGGTGGATCCAGGGATCTTTTTCAATTGAGAGATATCTTTTTATTAAATCTTTGGACAGATCCTGGAATTCTTTTCCTCTCAATCGAAAAAGAAATGCTTAAATCCATTCCAAATTTCATCAATTTTACCTTAGCCAATGGGCCACCATTCGACCAAATGTCATTGAAATTCTTTGAGAACTTTTTGAGATATTGTTGGGATAAAAGTGATTTTAGACAAAACTGATATTTGCTAAAGTGATGCAGACAAAAGTGCTGTACCCAAAAGTGATTTAGACAATTGAAATTCATTGAGAACTTTTTGAGATATCGTGGGGACAAAAGTGATTTTAGACCAAAGTGATTTTAGACAAAAGTGATTTAGACAAAACTGATATTTGAATACAAAGCTGGTTATGCTAATTCATCTGATTTACCAACTGTCGTTGAACGTTTGTCACCATCCCCCAAGAAGGTGATAATGTTACTTAACGTAGGACCAGTTCCTCTTTTTACCTTCCTCTTTTCTCACTTTACTTATTAGAAACCATCACCCAAAACTGTCAACATAGGTTTCTTCAGTGTTTCAAGTTGGTCTGGCTGTCTGTCTGGCTGGCTGGCTGGCTGGTTGTGTATGTAAGTATGTATCATGTATATATATGTATCATGTGTACAGGCTCGATGAATACATCTACCTAGGTCAGGTAATAAAGCTAGAGAAAGACCATGACTGCGAAATAAAACGACGCATAATAATAGGTTGGAAAGCATTTGGTATGAATAGAGACATTCTGAAGAGCACCTTGCCAATGTGCCTAAAACGAAAAGTATATAATGGCTGCATAATACCAGCCATGACTTATGGATGCGAAACATGGAAGTTAACCAAGCGAGCTGAAAACCAACTTAGAATAGCACAGAGAGCCATGGAAAGAGCAATGCTAGGGATAACGCTAAGAGATAGAAAAAGATCAACATGGATCAGAGAAAGGAATAGAGTAAAGGATATTATACAACTAATTAAACAACAAAAGTGGAGATGGGCCGGTCACCTGGCGAGAAGAGATGACAATAGATGGGGGAAAATACTAACCGATTGGTGCCCATGGGATAGTAAAAGAAGTAGAAAATGGCCAGACACAAGATGGAGGGATGAGATAGAAAAGTTTGCCGGTAAGACTTGGCAGAGATTAGCACAAGATAGGTTGTCATGGAAGGAGATGGGAAAGGCCTTTGTCCAGTAGTGGACATATAACGGCTGATGATGATGATGTCTAGAAAAAACATTGTTTTTGTCTTTTGAAAATTCCCCTCCATAATAGGCTTTTACTGAGGGTTTCAATTTGCAATGTAAATTTATACTAATTTGATCCCTTAGTTTGTGTCCGGCAGCATTCACACTTGTTTTTTTTCAAAATTCAGACTTTTAGGAGTTACTGCCAAACAGAAGGTGAGAGAAGTAACTTATTCATTGATCACCACTTTTTCCAATTTTTTTAATTGATCACCCCTAATATGGCATGCTGCCAAAAGACATTGGTGACATGTTGGTTTCTATTGAGTGACTAACTTTCCCGCCTAAATGAGTTTTCAGAGGGGAGTTCAATTTACAATCCCTTAGTTTGTGTCATGCTTGTTTTTTTTTTTAAATTCAGACATTTTTAGTGATCACTTATTCATTTATCACCCCTTTTCCAAAAATCAAGTGACAGTTTCTATTGTGTGACTAACCAGACCTGTTTATATTAGTTCAAAATTTAACTCTGAACTAGGTTATCAAATATTACCTGAGCAGATGGTATAGATAAATGATTTGTGTTATAATCTTGCAATTTATTGATAGTGAGTTCATTCCTCACTGGGAGCTCTATCAAGGTTGCCTTGTGGCAAAGTTGGTTTAGTACAGTTGTTCTTAATCTTTTTCAAGGCTTGCACCCCTTCGAGATTTCAAAATCTTTCTCACATCTCTTAATCTTAAGGCTAAAAAATTAAATTTTAAAAAAGTCAAAATGTACAAAGTTGATATTAAAAAGTGGAAATAACAAAATGTTAGAATTTATCAGATGCCAAAATTAACAGTCTCTTATCAAGATATTACTAGTGACTAACACTCAATAGAAACCGTCATGTTACCAACATCTTTTGGCAGCATGGCGTGTTGGGGGTGATCAATTAAATTTTAAAAAAGGGTGATCAATGAATAAGTTAATTCTCTCACCTTTTGTTAGATCACTAAAAAATCTGAATTTTAAATAAGCAGGCACAAACTAGGGATCAATTTAGCATAAACTTAGATTGTAAATTAAACTTTCCACTAAAAACCTATTTAGGGATGAATTTAAAAAAACAAAAAAAATGTTTTTCATGACATAATAAGGAGTAAATGTTGAAAATTGTTTGCGGCCTGTAAGCATGATACATATATAGCCAGCCAGCCAGACTGACTTGAACATTGAAGAAACCTATTTTGACAGTTTTGGTTGACGGTTTCTAAAAAAACATTTAATGCACTGATTGGGACATGAAGGAGAAAGCACAAAAGCAATGATACAAAAAACAAGTTTGTTAGCCACCCGCTTCTTGCAACCTCCAAAAATGTCTTATGCACCACTTGGAAATACATACATCTCAGGTTAAGAACCAGGTCCAGCCCAAACAGATTCAAGACCTACTCACACAGATCCTTTATTCATACATGTTTACAACGACTGTGAGTAGAATCAGAAAACAAAAGAAGAAAATTAGTTCTGTAGACATGGTCTTCAAATATACCTTCAGACATTGTCTCAGCGCATGGCACTTTTGATTATTTTTAAATATGTCAAAATAAATTGAATAACTTTTGCTAAATGTAAGGTTGGTATAATGATAGATTTTAACAGATTCAAAATGCAAACAAAAGCCGTACTCACACAGATCCTTTATTCATACATATTTACAATGACTGCGGTCAACGGCACCCACATGTGTCTTCTCCGATCTCCTAAAAACCAATATGGCTGCTCGTTCACCAGAACGTAAAACAGTGCCACCTTACCGGAAGTCGATAAGTGCTCTCCTGTCTAAGGGGGATAAGTCAAGATACTTACTTAACAGGGCCCTAAGCAGAAATTGATTAGCCCACCCTCCACTACCTTGGTGCTGCAAACATTACTGACTCTTGGGAGCCCACTTAGTTTGCTTATGCCTCAGGCCAGCTCTGTTATGAACTACTGTTTTAGAACAACAACTATCTAAACCTGATCTAATCTGAACCATTCCTTGTTAAAATCTGAGTATTTACTCTCAAGTAGGTTCATGATTTTAGTCAAAAGGTTCTTCAAAAACAATCCTAATGCTGTTCAAGAATGGATCACTACATGGAATTTGTCAAGTTAGAGTAAGAAGTCAAGTGAATTGTATCTCATCTCAAATCATGTTTTTTCCTCACTTCTTATCAACCATGCAGCACGTTCATTATTCAAGGCACCCACAGAGTATTCCTTGGGAGGGACTGACAAAAGAATCTCAGCATTCAAATACCAAGAGATTCCAAAAGGTCTACTTGAATGACATCTCTTATTTCACAGTCAGCAGGATATTCCCTGGCTGGTAAATGATCAGGATAGAGCAATAAATGGAAACACGCAGGGAGAGTGAAATCCCCATAGGATCCTTGTGGAGAACAATTGAAAACTGTGAACAGATGTCAGGCCAGAGTCAGAATTGGACGTAAAGGCTGGCAGTTTCAAATTTTAATCATAACAACCTGTTGACAGCTGATGAATGCAATCATTTTTAGAGGGATATCTCTGGAAATAGGCTGAAGCTGGAAAATTCAGATTTAGATATTTAAAGTCACATAGGATTTATCTATTGTATGTACTTGCGTATAATGTGAGAAATTTAATATAAATATCAGGATCAAAATTGGGGGTAGCGTTATACTCGAGTGCAAAAACAAGCAACCGTCACATCTGAAAAGATGATTTCCTTAAATAGTAACCTAGAGAAAGATATCAGTCACGAGAAATTTAATTATCCTTTCTCTATGTAAATTCGTTCAGTTGTCTGATTCCTTCCTAAGTAATAGTATTAGTATTAGTGGCTTTTAGTACTGGTTAGTAATTTAGAAGAAAGGGAGGAAGAATAGAATAGTTTAGTTAGTGTTAAGAAGATTCAGTTGATCTTCTTATGGGCTGATTTAGAAGATGCAGAAAATAGGTGTTACTGGCTTAGTTCACCAGTTGCATCTGACTGAATAATATTGCCTAAAAAATTGGCTAGCATTATACTCGAGTGTAAAAAACAAGCAACCGTCACATCTGAAAAGATGATTTCCTTAAAGAGTAACCTAGAGAAAGATATCAGTCACGAGAAAATTAATTATCCTTTCTCGCACCAAAAATAAATTTAGGAAAAACAAAAAAT
>VCCN01004376.1:7814134-7826282 GCA_006491835.1 Architeuthis dux
TTTTTGGGACTTTGTTCTGTTCATCTTTAGGCCTTTACTCCTTATTATATCTAGAAAATCTTTTTTCTAAATTCCCTCCTAAATACTTTTTTAGAGGGGGGTTCAGTTTGCAATGTAAGTTTTTGCTAAATTGATCCGTTAGTTTGTGTCTGCTTATTATTTGAAAATTCCGTCATTTTTAGTGTTCACTGCCCAACAAAAGACGAGAGAAGTAACTTATTCATTGATCACCCCTTTTTCCAACTTTTTAATTGATCACCCCCAACACAGCATATAATAGGTCACTAGTTTGTACCTGCTTGGTTTTGAAAATTCAGACCTTTTTTAAGTGTTCACAGTCCAACAAAAGGCGAGAGAAGTAACTTATTCATTGATCACCCCCTTTTCCAATTTTTCTAATTGATTACCCCCAACACAGCATGCTGCCAAAAGTCGTTGGTTGGATGATGGTTTCTATTGAGTGACTAACCAGACCTCTTCTATGAATTATACAAATGAGTATCCTGTTCTTTATTGTGTTTCTGTGATTAAAAACAAAAAAGATGAGGATACTAGTGAGCATAATTCTTGGAATATAAAAGGATAGAGTATCTGAGAAATTCAGACAGCAATTATCACAGTTCATTCCAATCCGAACAATGCAAGTTAAACACTGCCGATCATATGCCTCATTTATCATAAAATTGTTCTTGGTTATATTCAACGTATTTCCCTGGGAAGCAATACATAATATTTGGGAAGAAAGAATAAAAAAAAAGAAAGTTATTATTTATTTTTTATTATTGTAGTCCAATATTGTATTAATTTTTGACTTCTTTTTATCTTCATCTTAATTTGTGATAAAAACAATTGAAATAAAAATCTTAAAAGTATAAAAGTCTCCGGCAGAAAATGGTTGAAATAGACAGACAGAGTAGCAATTAGTTGTTTATTAGGACCGTTAACTCCAAGATACCGACTTCTTTTTTTTATTCAAACCATAAAATTCTTATGTATTTTCAGTAATTAGGCTTTTCATTCTAATCGTTTCAGCAGTATTTTTTGGATGTTGACATATGGTTAATTAAATATAAAATGTAAACAAACACTTGGATCGACTGTAACTCACCGTTTTTCAATTCCTGGGGTTTTGTATTTCAGCAAAATCGGTCAAGATTTGAGAAAGCTTCCCAATTGTAAACAAAAACAATGTTTTTGCTTATAAAAATGTCAACAAACTACCAGATTGGCCATAACTCACCATCCTCGGGTAAGATCTCTCTACAAGCAAATAATAGTCCCCTGTTGTTTTTACACCGGGGACAAAATTAAAGATGAAGGTAAAAAGTATTTAAAAATTAATGAAATAAAGGAATTTATGCTGTTGAAAAAGAGAAACAAATCAATTATTATTCATAGTTGTAATAAGAAAAAGTCAACCAAAACTGTCAGCATAGGTTTCTTCAGTGTTTAAGTTGGTCCAGCTTGCTGGCTATGTATGTATCACGCGTGCAGAATGCACCAATGGATCTAGAAGGCTGAAAATTTCAACATTTACTCCTTATTATGTCTAGAAAAAAAGAGTTTTTGTTTTTTGAAAATTCCCTCCCTAAATAGGTTTTTATTGGGGGATTCAGTTATCAATATAAGTCCATGCTAAATTGATCCCTTAGTTTGTGTCCAGCAGCATTCAAGTTTGTTTTTTGAAAATTAAGACTTTTTAGTGATCACTGCCCATCAAAAGGCAAGAGAAGTAACATATTCATTGATCACCACTTTTTTCCAATTTTTTAATCGATCACCCCCAAAACGGCATGCTGCCAAATGACATTGATTGCATGATGGTTTCTATCGAGTTACTAACCAGACCTGTTTTATTCTGACGCAAATGACAGTGAGTATTTTTCTGATGTGCAAAAGGTGTTAATTTTATTACACCTTAGCAAAAGCTGCTTTTTACACCTTTTTTATACAATTTTGTGCCCAGCAGGGGGTATCTTTCTGATTGTCAACAATTATTAGACACAATTATTGTAATTCTTGCACATCATAAATGCAAAGTTTTTGTTCACACATTCTTCCTTAACGTATTAACCACAGAAAGTGTAAAGTGTAATAGTTAACCATTGCAAGATAAAAGCCCTTGTCCAATGCAAGTTATCCATTGCAAGATAAAATCCCTGACTTACAGATAGAATTGAGTTGACATCAATCACAATAATACAAAAGCAGGTCTAGTTAGTCACTCAATAGAAACCGTCACATGACAAATGTCCTTTGGCAGCATGCCATGTTGGGGTGACCAATCAAAAAGTTGGAAAAAGGGGTGATCAATGAATAAGTTACTTCTCTCACCTTTTGTTGGGCAGTGATCACTAAAAAGTCTGAATTTTCAAAAAAACAAGCATGAATACTGCTGGTCATAAACTAAGGGATCAATTTAGCATAAACTTGCATTGAAATATGAACCCTCTACTAAAAACCTATTCAGGGTAGGAATTTTCAAAAAACAAAAAAAGAATTTTTTAGACATTAGGAGTAAATGTTGAAATTTTCAGCCCTCTAGCTCGATTGGTACAGTCTGTATGTGTGATATATACAAGTGATATAGCCAGCCAGCAAAACCAACTTAAAAACTGAAGAAACATATGTTAACAGTTTTATTGAGTCAGCCCTAGAACTGCAATGACTGAAATTCCTGTCATTCGCAGTTAATGGGTTAACATATTGGATGACATAAATGTTTTAGATTCATATTTAGAGGTTAATAATTCTTTGCATCTGTAGAATTAATATTTGTCTGCAAATCAGTTATTCCCTGACCTCATTAGAACTGTCTGCAGCTTAGTTATATATGCACACAACAATGTTTGTGTTTGTATGTCTGTGTGCATGTGTATATATGGGGACCTAAGATAGCATAATGGTTCTCGAGCTTGTCTCACAGACCAATTTGACAGTGTAGTGACTTCAGTCCTCATTGAATGCCCCACTAATATGGCTTTGGGCTAGACTAAGCTTACAAAATGAGTAAATGTATCCACATGTATATATATTTAAACATATACATGCATGGATATACCAACATTTACACACACTATATATATAGTTATAGTAGTATTATAACAAATACAAATCCAATATATGTTGTTGAAAATATTTAATTCGAGTGCTCGACATGTGAAAAAGTCAATTTTATAATTAACACTATCATTTGGAGCTAATATTCCATATTGAAACAAGAATGGTCCGAGCTGACAACATTCGTTTCACTGCTTCTCACAGCTTGTCAAGTCAGCAATTGGTAGATATTTTTACCCCTTCTGACCGTGTGATTTCTCCCACTGAGAGAATAAGAGGAGGGAGAAAGATGGAAATCCTTCTTGGAAAACCAAAGAGTGACCAGGTCAAAAGTGGGGAAGGGAGAAATCCCACTGTAAGAAGGGGAAAAAATATCTACCATTTGCTGACTTGACAAGCTGCGAGAAGCAGTGAAACGAACGTTGTCAGCTCTGACCTAAATAAAAAATATAAGATGTATTCTCAATACAAATTTGTTTTATCAGTTGAGAGAAATTTAATAAATAAGTTTACATTTATGTTATTTGTTTGGAGTTTCGTTCTTTACAATGTTCACGCTTTTGCTATACGTAGTTGGTGTTCTCATCACATATAATGATGAAATTGTTCAATTAATGGAGTTAATAGTTAATTTACTCACGTGTGAGTCGTATTTATGTAATCATTTTTTAATTGTTAAAGTTATTGTCTCTTCTGTCCATATTTAGATATGTTAATCAAAATCTTTTATGACAGCATTTTGCAACTAATTCATTTTTTATTTAAAATTTGATGATCATTTGGGAAGCAAATTATATTAAGTTTTTCTTCTAAGCACAGGTAGCAACTCTGCATAGCACTATTCATCCCTGGTGTTGTTTTTAAAATATTTGATGTGATAATTGTTTTGTTATCATCTTTCAGTTTCCATATATATTTAGATAGAGTCGTACTGTTTTTAAAGTCTTCGTTGTTAAATGACATTTTATGATTTCCAAATCTGATCTTAAATTTAGATCGAGAAGCTCCAATATAATATTTTGTATCATTCAGGCTCTCCTTGGTGTTGACTGTATAGTCCAGGGGCCAAAATACTCTGTAAACAAACCTAACCCCATATAAAACTTGAAAGCAGTCAAAGAGCGCAAACCTCTGCCAATGGAGGAAAATTACATCACTTTTTCCGTAGCCAGTTGTCCAGCTTTCCACAACTTTTGGGCATTCGTATGTGAGTGATAAGCGTATACATAAATGTATGAAAAAAATGGAAAAATATCTTTATTCTTGGATCCACCCCAGAATTTAACCAATTCTTCCTTACCCCATTGCCCACCCTCCCACAGAGTTTAATTGAAATTCCTTGAGCATTTTCGGAGATATCGTGTAATTATTTTTTCAATGGAAAATTCAAAATGGTGCTTTACTTGGCATTCACACAGGAAATAGCACAGTAATAATGTAACAACCTCACACAAATTGCAACAAAAGCTGTTTTATTTGTATCATACTCCTAAAGGTATCCTCTTTGATATACAAAAAGTCTATGCTCGAAATTGTAATGACAGATATTAACAGATTAAAAATGCAAACAGAAGATTTACTTACAGGTCCTTTATTCAAATAATGACCTATTTACTTAACATTTGGTATTAAATATTTTGGTTAGTTAATGCTAAATAAGATATATCTTGCAGTTGTATGTGTGTGCGTGCAATAGATTGGGATCCTATGAGTAGGGTACCAAAATGTTCCTTAGAATGTTCTCTTTCAGAAAAAAGATGTTCCCAAGAAAAAAGTTGGGAAGAACTACCTTATTTGCATAAAACAAAATAGCACATACCAAAAGAAAACAGAATTTCATATTATTGGAGTTTCTACAATTGCAATTTTGTGTGCTGTTGGATTAATTGTTTTTATTTTTATTATAGTTGTTATTATGTTTTTTAAATTTTTTTTCACAGTTTTTCCCAGTTTTTCCAAGTTTTCTGTGCCTAATATGTATAATTATTTAATGTTATATGCATTTAAAAAGAAACAGTGAAATTTACCAGATAACCCTAATGTGTAATCCCAAATAACATCTCAAGTAAAGAGCATATGTTGTTATCCCAATGAACACTTAGGTTGGAAAATATGAATTATCTTAATGGGGTACAACACTTTCATCTACATCAGTTTAGCAGTTTTGTTTAAACTCACGTTGGTCTAAAATCACTTTGGTCTAAAATCACTTTTGTCCCCACAATATCTCCAAAAGTTCTCAATGAATTTCAATGACATTTTGTTGAATGGTTGGCCATGAGCTAAGGAAGAATTGATGAAATTTTGGGGTGGATCCAGGGATTTTTCTTTTTGATGGAAAGATATTTTTTATTAAATTTTGTGACAGTTCCTGGAATTCTTTTCCTCTCAATCGAAAAAAAATCTTTGAACTAGGGACAGAATTGATTTTAGACCAAAGTGATTTTAGACCAAAGTGATTTTAGACCAATGTGATATTAGAGCAAAAACTGACTAGCTAAAATGATGTAGACCTTGCGTCTACATCACTTTTCAATTTTTATCAATTTATTAATGGTAAAGAACTCAATTTACTGACAATGTATTATACATTTAAAGAAAGTTAAAAAGTAAACCATAAAAAAATGATGAAATTTCAAAAAGCGGGATCCAAACAAGTTAAACTCTCTTGGATCTTACTTAGAAATTCTTTATTTTTGCAATGTTATCAGGTCTGAGTGTTAACTATCTTTGATAGTCCATACTATGAGTGTTCATACACAATAGATTTGAATTTACTAAAATCATCTATCCAGACGTCCACTGCAGGTGTTTGTACTCATTGGAAACTCTATTTTCTAATTCTACAATTAAAGACTTCATCTTCTCATTATTCTGTATGGCTAAATAAGGGATGTTTTTGCCAGCAATGTGAAAGAGTGTTAGACATAATGTCTGGCAACCGGAAAGCTTTTAGAAAGAAAATCAAAGATGTTGCTGGAGATAAGCAACTTTTTGGACATCTTTCAATTTCAATGGCCAACTTCATTGTCAACATCTCTGTTGTACCTGTTTTGGAAGTTTCACTTCATTGAGTTACAGAGTGAAAATCGATTTTATTTTGGCTCCTGAAAATAAACATGTGACTGTTGTCTTCTGATTAGTTATTGGAAAATAAATTGGCCATCAAAGCTTTCTGATTGGTTGTGTGGTTTGCTGTTTCTTGATTGGTCATTTAAAATGAATCTGTTTTTGCAGTTTATTGATTGGGTGATTGAAACAATATGTCATTTAAAAATAAAAACAATGCTGAGTTCTTATTTGCTGTCTGAAAATAGAGTATTGCTTTTACTTTATTGGTCATTAGAGAATTGTTTTTCACTCTGACTTTGTAGGTAAAAAAATAAACAAAATGGACGAAAAGTTCAGCGTGAAATTGACACATGAGAAATTTTTGTAAATCTGGCAAAAATCAGCATATCATTTGATTTTAATAAGATTTTCGATATTATTTATTAAAGGGCGAATTTAAAAAAAAATATTTTCCATTCCAAATTTCAGAGAAGAACAATTTTGTTTCATATGATTCCTACCCCACCTTTTATTAATTTGATGATTTATTTATTTTATATAATCATGCTTTTGTTGATTTTTACACATTTTACAGATAAATCCCTGGAGATACTAATTATGTTTACCTTTTTTAGACTAATATCCAGGAACTGCTGAAACGAAACTCTTACTTTGGGATTAAATAAATATTTTGTATTCTTTCTATTTTTTGGTTAGACTGAAACTTATATAAAAATATTATAACAAGGATGAATAATTAAATATAGTAAAATGATGAAAAAATATTTACTACCTGTATTTTTAATATATTTTATTCTGTTTTTTGTTTGCTATTTCAAATTATAGGACCTGCGAGCGATAACATGCCTTTTTGTGCACGGCGCAGCTGTCATGCATTTTAATCTTGTTTATTTTTCCACTCAAATATATGTGTACTGCATTGTCTACAATACATTTTCTTTTTCATTTTTGTATATTTTGTTCATACCTATGACTTTGGGAAACAAAATCATTGATTAGTTCAGTATTTTAGTGTGTGACGAAGAAAGTCAAAAAGTCAAATAATATATATAAAAGACAACCTACCTTTTTTCTATGTAGACACACAAGGTGATCATTCAAGTTCTTCAGTTGGTCTGTTTCTTCTTGTATTAGATTTAGTTAATGGCTTTAGTACTGGTTAGTAGTTGAGAAGATAGGGAGGAAAAATAGAATAGAGTGTGGCTAGCATTTAGAAGATTCAGGTGATCTTTAGATATGTATGATTTAGGAGACGCCAAAATAGGTATGTCCACGTTCATCCACAAGTTGACTCTGACTGGTGACTTTACCTAAAAGCGCAGCAAACTCAAGATGCTGAGGTTGACACCAAGGTCAGCTGTCTAGACAAGCAGGAAGTGCTTCTAAAGATAGCACAGGCCAACTCCTGTTGTCCAGAGGTCATGACGTAGTGTATAATGAACAAAAGATACTTCTGAAGATGAAAACTGACAAACAGAAGTTGAAGGTAACATATCCACAACAGGTATAGATCCAGGAAGGCATTTCCTGGAGGTCTAGTACTCCGCCCCGCTTGGGCAAAGCACAATTTAAAAAATGTTTTTTAAATATCTACATTGAGAAATCTTTTAGATAAAAAAACCCCAAATAATCCCAAATAATGGATTATTTGGGGTTTTTTTATCTAAAAGATTTCTCAATGTAGATATTTAAAAAACAATGTTTTTTTATCTAATAAATATATCCATAGCTATGTGCCATTTTTAAATTAACCTTAAAAACGAAAATCTATTTTTTTGTTTTTTGTCTAATATATGTAAGATGTCTTTTGTCTTATTCTTTGTGAATTGTAGTAAATTTATTAATTTTTTAAACTCTTTTGTGAATTCTAATGTTAAAAGTTATGACTCAAATGTAAGTGAAAAATGCTGGATCACATATTACTTGTTTTTGATGTTTGGAAATCTTTTTTGTTTTTACATATTTACTTGCAAAATAATTTTCTCCATTTAGACACCTCCCTGCTTGAAATCCTGGATCTGCCCTTGCACAGTCAACTAACTAATAACTTTTATAATCAAAATATCTATACTGGTTATAATAGGTATACTAGTTATAATAAAAGCCCCCCCTCCCTCCCTCCCTCTCTCTCTCTCTCTCTCTCTCTCTCTCTCTCTCTCTCTCTCTCTCTCTCTGGTGCTTCCGAAGATGTGATAAAAGTACATTTCTGTATTGGTATATCTAAAATACCCATAGGCATTTGATGTTCGTGCTTGTACACTTCTTGGTCACCTTATAGTGTTACAGGACTTGTTGTGAAGCGGGTGCATTTCCACTTGAATTTTATACATGTGTGCAGATGCATCCTCGAATGAAAAATCATTGTGTATCAAATGATCTGTCAGGATCTGAGTGACAGCTGGGAAAGAAGCTCTGAAAGGAATTGCATAACGAGAAAACTGGATTTATTCTTGATGTGAAGAACAAAGTCTGTTCATAAAATAAATGCATATTTATTTGCTCTCTTCTTTTAAGATGAATAGGTATTCTTATATCTCCAGAGAGGGACAATGGGTTACAGTTTGCAGCTTAAAAATGCAGTTTGTTTTTTCAATTTGCATACAAAAACAAACGATGGACAAAATCAGATGTAGTAGTCAACTTCTTTAGAGACAAATCATTCCAAGCCTTCCTCTAGGAGGACAGGCAAACTGACTGTGGCAACTACTGCTCTAACGATTCTATTAATGGCTATTTAACAGCATGTTTTCATTTAAGATTATAATAAAAAACACACGCACACTTATGCACACACATATCCACACATTACATAGTGGGCATCAGAAACACACACACACATATAATTTAGCTATGTGCCATTTATTTATATATACCACCACCAATGACTGTACTAATTAAAATATCCATCCAGAGATTTCCAGGCTCAGTGGGTAATCTTTTAAATGTCTATCTGGCAGACAATAAATCTAGAG
Source organism: Architeuthis dux (assembly GCA_006491835.1). Classification (NCBI taxonomy): domain Eukaryota; kingdom Metazoa; phylum Mollusca; class Cephalopoda; order Oegopsida; family Architeuthidae; genus Architeuthis; species Architeuthis dux. Next base: position 7,823,239 of record VCCN01004376.1, read on the forward strand.
TGAGGAGCTGATATCTTACAAACCTCTTAACCTTTCTAGGCAAGCCACTTTGACTCGGTTCCTTAGCAGCTTGGGAAAGGAAAAAAACATACACACACACTTACACACACATATAATTGCATAGTGAAAACATAAATAAACGCACACTTATACCTTTGCTATTCACTAATGAGTAACTAACCAGACCTTTTTTCTTTTTAAAATCATAAATTTATGATTCAAACCTCGTTCAGAGGACTCCATGTTCCATGGACCTATGCCTTCCATTCTGCCTATTTCCTAAGAACATTTGGTCAGGCTCCTTCTGGGATTCCCGGAATTCATAACCCTTCAAAGTCTTTAGTGTTTAAAACAGTGATTGACTTTTTAAATGACTTCAAAATCATGTTTATTTTATTGAAGTTAAATACCTATTCATTTTTTTCCAGTTTTCAATAAAGTAAATCAATAGTAAGGTATTAAACTGATGAGTTTAAGTGAAATTGGCACTAGATAGGTGAGACTAAGTGCAAAAATTAAGTTAAGGAGGCTTACTAATCAGAATGTAATTTGATAACTGAGTGTGAGATAATGTTTATTAACCCTTTAAAGGATTCTTTTCAGTCAATAAACTATGAAAATGAAAAATATTGAAAAATATTTTTTTTTCAATTTCAGTGTTCTAGATATTAAAATTAACACTTTTATAAACATAGTTCCACTTTGTGTATTGGTGTATGCCTTCTGATGTACATTTTACGGCTGTTTATGCAATTTTCAACATCCCGATACTTGTGTATTGGTGTATGCCTTCTGATGTATATTTTACAGCTGTTTAGCCGATTTTCAACATCCCAACCCTTGTGTATTGGTGTATGCCTTCTGATGTACATGTTACAGCTGTTTAGGCGATTTTCATATCCCGACCTTTGTATATTGGTGTATGCCTTCTGATGTACATGTTACGCCTGTTTAGGTGATTTTCAACGTCCTGATACTTGTGTATTGGTGTATGCCTTCTGATGTATATGTTAAAGCTGTTTAGGCCATTTTCAACAACCTGACAGCCTTTTATTCTTTTCAGTTAACTTATTTACAAAATAACTTTTGATTTTGGACTGAACAAATAATATTTTGGAATCCTGTTACATTTTAGAGCAAGAATGAGTCCATCATGAACTTCTTACGCCCAGCAGCATCAGTTTTGTGAGATCAGTGCCAACAACAAGGGTTACAATTTGAGTCATTTCTCAGCTAAATCTGGAGTTTTTATGGCCGTTATAAAATGAAAAAAAATCTCCTTCTGCTAGGAATAAATACATATGGTAGATATACACATTTTAATGCAATAGCATTCCAGCTTCAGGAATGAGATCTGGACAGTTATGGATGCTTGCCCTGTGTATTTATCTGGAGAGTATATATGTATATATATATATATATATATATATATATATATATATATACTATGTATGTATATAACTGTGTAATCTTCTAATATCTACTTTTATTTTTAGGTCTTTTTGATTGTATCACTTTAGCAGTATCAGCTAAGTGTTATTCAATATTTGCAGAATCCAAGCTGTATTGATTTTGAATAAAAGATTACTTTCTCCCTGCTAAATTATTGGAAACCACTTTTACCTCTAAATGCTGAACTGGATATCTTGTGAAACAATGCCATCTGACATTTGGAGGTGAAGCACTTTTGTTATTATTTCAGCCAAAATGTTGTGACAAACACAACAAGAATGAGGATATATTATTCAAGTTTCATTGAATTATTCTTGTAGAAATGTATAAAATAAATGTTATTGAAAGTTAAATGCATTTTTGGCTTTTGCATTATTCATAAGCATATTACAATAGCAGTTTGCTAATGCCTATATCCGGATGAATATTTATATCTTAAGTATTTGAGACTTCATATATAGTTGGTTGGAGTGAAACATTCAATAGAAAAATGGCACTTTTGAAATTCTGAGATGAAGCATTGTCATTACGAGAAACAGTCAACCAAAACTGTCAACATAGGTTTCTTCAGTTTTTAAGTTGGTCTGTCTATATGAATGTATCATGTGTACAGGCCATACCAATGGTGCTTAGAGGGCTGAAAATTTAAACATTTACTCCTTATTATGTCTAGAAAACGTTTTTCCTGTTTTTTGAAAATCCCCCCCCCCCAGGGGAGTTCAGTTTTCAATATAAGTTCATGCTAAATTGATCCCTTAGTTTGTGTCCAGCAGCATTCAGGTTTGTTTTTTTGAAAATTCAGACTTTTTTAGTGATCACTGCCCATTTGCAATGTAACTTTATGCTAAATTGATCCCTAGTTTGTGTCCTGCAGCATCCACACTTGTTTTCTTTTTAAATTCAGGCTTATTTATGATCACTGCCCAATAAACGGCAAGAGAAGTAACTTATTCATTGATCAACCCTTTTTCCAATTTTTTAATTGATCACCCCAACACAGCATGCTGCCAAAAGACGGTTTCTATTGAGTGACTAACCATACCTGTTCCATAAATTATTCAAACTACTATCTTCATCTTTGTTGTTGATGAGGATATTAGTTTGAATCATTCATGGAATAAGAAATGGTACATTTGAAATCATTTTATCCAACTAAACTTTAATATTTCTTGTGTAAATTATATGCTTTATACATCATTAGGCTATGGATGTATTGATTTACATATACATATGGTGGATATGGTTAAACAATGTGGAAAAGAAAGAATGAGAGAAGTGTGTTACATCTCAAACATGTTTATTATCATGAAGATAAATCTTTATGCATTTCATCACTGTGAGCGACGACTTCAGAAGAAAATTGAACATAGCATAGAACACCCTGTGGTCATCCATGTGGTGCGCTGTGAATGAGACTAGATGTGTTTTGTGTATTATATGCCAAAAAGCCCTGGTTTGTTAAAAGGGGAGTGAATTTTGAAGGGGTCAATGTGTGGGTTTTGAAGTAGGTAGTGCTGAGGTGTTAGATAGTGGCTGCCTTGAAGGGGGCGGCATCTGGCTTTTGAAGTGACTGGTGGTTTTAACTTATAAGT
>VCCN01004376.1:7828243-7840563 GCA_006491835.1 Architeuthis dux
TATATAAATTGAAATAGTGTTTATGTTTGTATGTTATTATCAGTTCAAATTGAATCTCTCCAAAATCCCATGATTCTGAATTATCTTGAAATGATTCTCAGTTCTGAGTCAGCTGGAGATGAAAGGTTTTATTTTATTTTATTTATCTCTAGTTTTTACAGTGAATGTGCATTGGTTACCCCTTTGATGACTGAACAGAACATTATATATTTAATTTAAATCATGTTAGTATAGAATTTTCTCTGCTAATTCCACTATCCTTGGTGGAAAATGCATTGTATTGTGAATAATAGTGAGATACATAGTTGGTGGAAAAGAATAATTGGTTTATTGTTAATCACTGCTACCCACAACAGACCGGTTTAAACACTGTTGCTGGGTTTAGGTTAATCATGTGTTCTGACATTTATATGTATCCATGTATCTATCTATGTATCCGGACTTTGCCCAGCCCTACCCATTTATAGTAGTACCTTGAAATTTTGCATACACACTCCACTCAATGAGTAAGGAAAATGACGTTTTTTTTGTTTTTTGAAAACTCCCCTCTAAAAAGGATTTTAGTGGGGGGTTGGATTTACAATGGAAATTCATGCCAGATTGGTCCCTTAGTTTGTGTCCAGCAGCGTTCACACTTGTTTTTTTCAAATTTGAACTTTTTAGTGATCACAGCTCCAAAAAGTTTTTTAAAATGTAACTTACTCAACAATCACCCCTTTTTCCAATCTTTTAATTGATCACCCTTAACACAGCATGCTGCCAAAGGATGTTGGTCTATTGAGTGACTAACCAGACCTCTAAGGGATTATTCTGGGATCTGAGGCCAGGATATTAATAGCAAATCCCACGTGGTGGAGGTTCTGCAGAGTGAACTCGTTAATCCAACACATCCCATAAGTGCTCAATGGGATTAGGATCTGGGGAGTTTAATGGCCCGGGTACCACAGTGAAGTCTTCTTCATGTTCCTGAAATGATTCTTATACAATTTGTGCAGTGTGGCAGAGCACATTGTCCTGCTGAAAGATGTATCTGCCATCATAGAAGACTGTTGTTATAAAGGGGTGTACCTAGTCTTCAATGATGTTTATGTAGGTGGTACGTGACAAAGTAACTTTCACTTTTCCAGTGTTTCGATTTCCCAAACCATCGCACTTCCACCAACAGGTTATCCCGGTACCATCGTTTCCCCAGGATAACAACACACACATACCCTCCCGTCCACTTAATTCAGGAGAAAGCAAGACTCATTAATCAGGCAACCTTCTTCCATACAAGGTCTAGTTCTAATGCTTGCATGCAGACTGAAGACACTTTCACCAATGAGCATTGGTTAGAATGTGCACTCTGACTGGCCTGCAGCTACACAGCCGCATTCACAACAAAGATCAATGTACTGTGTGTTGTGATGCATTCCTTAATTCACCTTGGTTAAACCTATCTGCTATGTGTGCCTTAGTAGCCCTTCTGTTGGCTCGTACTTGGCAGGAAAGCCTACATTTACTTATCGCATTGATAAGTCTTGCCTGCCCAATGCCTTGTGGGCAGTTGGTGATTTTTCCCTCTTAGGCCCTTTACTGATATGTACTCACCACAACTGAATGTGAGCAACTTACAAGGCATGCCATTTCTAAAATGCTCTGAACTAGTCTTCTGGCCATAAGAATTTTGCATTTATCAAGGTAACTCAAATCTTTCTGCTTGACCATATCAACGGCAATCAACACATAAAAGTGAAGTACTTGATGCCAGCTTACCATCTTATATACTCTAACCCAGACATGTGCAGTTGTTACGAGACAGCAGCTTTCATTCTTGCCATATGTCGCTGGTCATAATGTTTTGGCACATCTATGTATATTGAGTAGGAGTTTGTGAACCCAGATGTAGGATTTTTTAATGAAATAAACCTGACTGTATTGAACCATTTGAAAGAGCTAACTGTTTTTAAATTCTTCGATTGAATCCTAGAACTACTGATTAGTTGAAAAATAAGATTTTTCTATACTGAGTTTTGATTGGTCAGAATGATAGCTCATTTTGATCCACTCTTTGTTTTTGTAAAAATAAGAAAACACTTTTTTGGAAATTAGTTCAATATTATTTCATCAATGCACAATTGCCTATATCTTTCAAGACATAGGGTTGCAATGCTCTCTCCAGGAAAGGATAACTTTTTTCAAAGACTTCTAGGGAACCAAGAAAACAGAAAACATTTCCGCCACTGAATTGAGATAATGACACCAATCTCTATGGAACGAACCATCAAAGAAACAATGGTCTACCTTTCAAACAATTCTCTTGTTGAAGTGATGCACAAACAGACTAAATAAAAAGGATAATCAACTTGGCAAGGTTTAAGTCTTCGACTAATATTAGAAACCATCAAATACTGTCACCAAAACATAGGTTTCTTTCAGTTTTCAAGTTGATCTACCTGCCTGACTGGCTGTCTGTCTTGCTATGTATATATCACACATACATGATTTGATTTGATTGTTTTGTTTAACGGCACATCGACCCTTGGTGGGTCATTTAGTGCCGAATTCAGTAGGTGGGGGGGTGATCCCATGTCAGTGTGACTAGAGACTTGAGGGGGCGAATCCTGAGCATACTAATGGTGATCACCTCCCAACCAGCTGACAAAGATATCCTGTGCAACTTCTCCCAGGACGACACCCGAGCATGCCACAAGGACCCCCGAAGGGCCGTGGTTCTCTGAACTCCAAGGCCATGGCAGTTTCGAAGAACAGATATTACACTTTGATCTGAGCCAAAAGGCAGCCGATTATAGCAGGCATCACACATACAGGCTGTACCAATGGAGCTAAAGGGCTGAAAATTTAAATGTTTACTCCTTATTATGTCTAGAAAAAAACTTTTTTTGAAAATTCACCCTTTAAATAGGCTTTTAATGGGGGCTTCAATTTGCAATGTAAGTTTATGCTAAATTGATCCATTAGTTTGTGTCACGCTTGTTTTTTGAAAATTCAGACTTTTTTAGTGATCACTGACCAACATAAGGCCTGAGAATAACTTATTCATTGATCACCTCTTTTACCAAATTTTAATTGATCACCACCAACACGGCATGTTGTCAGAAGACATTAGTCACGCAAAGGTTTCTATTGAGTGACTAAGCAGACTTGTCTGTGATTTAATTCTTTGATCTCAGTAACCATTGTCTAAACAATGCCATCCACTTAACAAACAACACAACCGACATCATTACAGTTTGTTGCTTTGAGATTTTGCGCTGCAAAATTACTTGGTTACTTGGTTAAATTTAGTGAGAGCAATTTATTTTGGCACTACTTAATAGAATCTCTTTGCTGTTGTGAACCCACTGTGGGAACCATGATCAAATTAATGTTTCTGGCCTTTGCGGTTTAGATATCCCATTGGATGCTTGGGTTAGGTATAATTTCAATGTTTGATTTTATTTCTGCTTGTTCAAGCAATGAATAAGATTATTGAATAAATCCCAGTCAGGAAAGGTCATTCCTCTTTTATGGTCAGAACGAAATAATAAAGCGCACCTTGATTGGAACATATCCTGAACAAGGCTTTCTTTCCCGGGACTGCATCCAATGATAAATTCATTGCTATAACCCCTAATTTCTTGCCGAGAGAAAGTAAGGGTTTGCCAAATAACAAAAAAGCTTTGGAGTTTTAAATTAAGATGTCCAACCGGTTCCTCCTTTACTCTAAATTACAATGTCTTTGAATGGCTTAAAAGCCTTCTGCAACATTTTCATTGCTGGCAATAAATATAGAACCTCTCTCAGAATTGGCTACAGGCTCTTTCACTCCTTTGCGTGAAAGACCGAATGGGTCTGCGCATTTTCCATGACCCATTACGCTGTTCCTACAGCCAGGAAACTCATTCACTTGCCTGACATTTCAGGCTCGTAAAAATTTAATGTTGGATAGCTTTGTGCTGTTAAAACCAGCTACAGCTTGCAACAAAAGGTTTCTCACTTGAACCCTCACCTTTCTGTTGCACAGAAACTTTGATTCTTCTCTTCCAATTCACTGACATAACAATCAAATGGGATTTGATTGGGTTAGCTGACTTACAATGGATGCATACACCATGACTGGCTTTCACTACGAATACGAACAGAATTTTTCTACCAATACCAATCTGATCACTAGTATAATTACATTAAAAGTATGGCTTAGCAGTAACAGTACTGAACTGGTGAGACTGATAGTTTCAGTTCAATCACCTGAACAATACAGATGAGTATTGTTAATGATCTTTACATCCATCATTATCATCCACATACCAAAGCTAGACTGAAGGTTTCAACAGAATGGAATGTAGGGCCAGAGCTTCAAAAACATCATTTAAATGTGGGAAACACTTGGGAAAGTAGAGACCTCATAACTGGTGCTTTTCTTGGTGGCCCAAAACCGAAAATGTGTCGCTCTTTCACAAAATGTTAACATCCATTAAGTTGTTAATGGAGATGCTAGTATGGGTCCACAGACAAGGGTCATTTTCAGCAGGTCATCGGGGCTGAAGGCTGAAACATTGTGTCAACAACATCAAGTACATGTAGAAGGGTTTCAAAATTTGGAAAGACAGATGACTATTAGTATTGTATAGCCTCGACATGAGACGTCTCGTCGTTGGGTTGCTCATTTGCAGGAGGGAAATCCGGACACCGGTCTCGCGCCTTCCAGGCCCGGCTGTTGCCTGCCTTTGTCTGCTTGTCTCTGTCTCAGCCCTCTGTCCTCTTCTGAGCTCTGTTCTTATGGGCTTCGAACGCCCACGCTTGTTGTGTTCAACATTCTGTTTTCAGACACCCACACATATGCATCTTTCCTGAGGTCACCACTTCCGCCCAGGTGTTAGTCCGGAAATGACCTCCCATGGAAGTATATCATAACATTAGAAACCGTCAACCAAAACTGTCACCAAAACTGTCAAAATAGGTTTCTTAAGTTTTCAAGTTCGTCCGGCTGACTATGTATGTATCACGTGTACAGGCTAGATGGAGCTAGAGGGCTGAAAATTTCAACATTTACTCCTTATTATGTCTAGAACAAACTTTTTGGTGTTTTCTTCTTTAAATTCACCCCTAAATAGGTTTTTAGTGGGACCCCCGCCCCTCATTAAAAACCTATTTAGGGGTGAATTTACAATGTAAGTTTATGCTAAATTGATCCCAATTCGGACATTTTAGTGATCCAACAAATGGTGAGAGAAATAACTTATTCATTGGTCACCCCTTTTTTAATTGATCACCCTCAACACAGCATGCTGCCAAAAGATGTTGGTAACATGATGGTTTCTATTGAGTGACTAAGCAGACCTGCTTTTAATAATCTTTGCATTATTTTCTGTCTGAATTTTGTTTCTCTTTGATGATGTTAAATAAATAAGCTGCATCAATCCTAGGTTGATGAATACATCTACCTAGGACAGGTAATAAAGTTAGAGAAATACCATGACAGAGAAATAAATGACGCATAACAATAGGTTGGAAAGCATTCGGTAAGAATAGAGCCATTTTGAAGAGCACCTTGCTGATGTGGTTAAAGAGTAAAGTATACAACGGTCGCATAATACCAGCCATGACTTATGGATGAAAAACATGGAAATTAACCAAACGAGCTGAAAACGAACTCAGAATAGCACAGAGAGCTATGGAAAGAGCAATGCTAGGAATAACTAAGAGATAGAAAAATATCAACTTGGATCAGAGGGAGTACTAGAGTGAAGGATATTATACAAATAATTAAGCAGCAAAAATGGAGATGGGCTGGCCACCTAGCAAGAAGAGTTGATAATAGATGGGAGGAAAAGGCAAACTGATTGGTGCTCGTCGGACAATAAATGCAGTAGGAAAAGACCAGGCACAAGATGGAGGGATGAAATAGAAAGGTTTACGTTTAGGACGTGGCAGAGTTAAGCACAATCTAGATCGTCATGGAAGGAGATGGGAAAGGCCTTTATCCAGCAGTGGACATATAATGGCTGATCATGATCCTACATTAATAAATCAACAGTAAATCTTTGTATACCTTAATACAACAACCTGATGAAAACAAAGGAAAGATGAGAATGCTAGTCTGAAAAGGTTAATATGCTTGATCTTAGCCAGAGAAAGGAAAAAGCGACAAAAATGATTGTTGTTATCACTCACAAGCCATAATACTGATCTGAATGCTGTGTACTATTTAGGGGACTTGCTGTCCCTTGATTTCCAGTGACAGCCAGCAAATACTACTGCTGGGGAAACTCAACAATTACAAATTAATAGTAATGATGATAAAGGTGATAATCTTTTCAAAAAATTAAATCAAATCGATGAACTGAAGAATCAGTTTGAATTGATTGGATTGGCCATCATTTGTCAAATTAACAGTGATTAACCCATCCTGTATGTATATTGATGAATCCCAATCAATTTTATCGAGTATAAACGACTATGAACATCTCCAGACTAATTATTTTTCTCACTAATTATAGCATAAATGACTGAATCATTATTTAGGCTCCATTCAAAGACGCAAAAATGGAGCACAGATTCTTGAAGTCATTTTGGCCAAGTTCTCGTGGCAAGTCGAAGCGGAGTTGTCCCCCATGATTAAAGGTTAGTTCCCTAATTCCCCACACGTCTCATAGCCTTCGCGTCTCCCACGTGGCAACAGCCGACCAGGGACCAGCAATTAATCACATGAGAGGTGTGAGATTTGAACCAGTCTTTTTTCTCCCCAGACCAGCATAATGCGAAGACGTGCCCGAATTTCGCTCTGTTTTTTTGCACCCTTGGCTCTTGGGCAACATCCCCGAGAGCCAGAACCCAGATTTTCCTAATAAGCCAATAATTTGGCCCAAACTGTAAGTAAGACACTTCATTTCACACGTACACATTGCCATCATGAACGACTTTTAACCCAAAACATTTTATTTACACGATCATAAACCTACACTAAAACAAATATACCAGAACAAAGGACTTTTACATATTTACACACATACTCACGAACAATGGACTTTTACATACAAACACACGCACACATAAACGCTAACCAAATTAAACCTCGACTAGTAAATGAATAAAAATGTTTGTCTCTTTCAAGATTGTCTTTTTGTCCGTCTCTCGTTGCTAATTCCCTTTCCAGCCATTGATCGTATACAAATGGAATCAATTTAAACCACCTTTTTACCACCAGTATTATGGAAACATTTAATGCATTCGAGCCGGTGCGCCACAAAATCATTCCTCCACAAGAAGGCCGAATTCTCTTCAATAGATCTGGCTTCTTTTCCTCAACAAATTCCAGGCGCCGGCAACAATCCTCCATATAACTACCCACTTTCATGAGTAGTGAGGTTTCTAAAGATAATGAGCTGTTTTTAATTTGTCTCTGTATTCCATTAATTATTCATACAAGTATTCACATCTTTGTTGTGTCTATCATACTATTTAAGCTTGTCTGTTCTTTGCACAACACAAAGGTGTAAGTTACATCCAGTAATCCTTAAGTGTCAGGTAGTATTAGTTTTCATCTCCTTACCAGGAACAATTCACAAATCTGAACATGAAAGCCTAATGCTCATCATGTTGTAAAGCCTAAAGGATATATTGATTTTAAAAAATAACAAAGGAAAAAACAATGATAAACTGATATCAACAATGATAATAAAAACAATGATAATAAAACAATGATAAAAACAATAAAAAAGAAAATCATGGAAATGATTAAAAAATGATTAAAAATTTTTTAAATGATAAAAAAAACAATGATAAAACAAATTAATAAAAACAATGATAGAAAAAAACGATAAAATCAATAGCGTTCCAAGGGAAATTATGAATCACCGTCACCCATATATGCTGCTTTTCACCTTGTAAATTACGCAGTGGTGGTGGTATGTTTACCTTGATGAAAATACTACCAGCATGGTTTGAATCATAAAATGTATGATTTAAAAAGAAAACAGGTCTGTTTAGTCACTCAATAGAAACTGTCATGTGACCAATGTCTTTTGGCAGCATGCCGTTTTGGGGGTGATCAATTAAAACATTGGAAAAAGTAGTGATTATTGAGTAAGTTACTTTTCTTAATGTTTTTGGGCTGTGATCACTAAAAAGTTCAAATTTTCAAAAAAATAGTGTGAATGCTGCTGGACACAAACTAAGGGACCAATTTGGCATGAACTTCCATTGTAAATTGAACACCCCACTAAAAACCTTTTTAGCAGGGGAATTTTTAAAAAAAAGAAGATTTCCATATTCATCGAGGGTTTGTGTGTGCAAATTTTCAAGTTTCTACTATGAATGGTTAGGGCTGAGTGAAGTCTGGATACACAATTAGACACATAGATATGATAATTATGAAGACATTTTTAACTGAGAACCTATATTTGTTCAGCACCAGTGTGAGCGATTGTGAAACGAGCGGCCAAAGTCGTGTAAATAAATAAACGAGCATTGTGCAGTTATCAAACCCATGTCCACCTTGGAAGCTGTCTTATACGCTGGCTTTGCTCTACCATTGAGCTAACAACAACACTCATGGAAGACAGGAATTCTGAAGTGCACATATTGGTCATTCCTTTATTTATTATTGCTTTTGGCATGAATATATGTGTGGTTCTCTATGCCGACAGTATGAAATTCAGAGAATGGATAATTTTATATCCGACAGAGTATGATAATTATAAAGACATTTTTAATTGAGAATCTATATTTGCTGAGCACCAGTGTGAGCGATTGCAAAACGATCAGCCTAAATTGTGTAAACAAATAGATATAAATGCAAAAGTGATTAAACCAGTCAAACAAAGAGCAATGAAATGAAAGGAATAAATTCCAATGATGATCATTGTCTTGATAGCTTTTTCATTTTTTATGTCCATAGCATGATGTCTGAGAAAAATGTTTCATCACTTCCCTCAATTCTTTATATAAATGAATGCATGTTCCAGTTTAGACAAACAGAGACTTATCTGTGTGTCTCTAAGTATATATACACAAAGGTTATACTGCCCACACGTACATGTGTGGGCCCCCTTATTAAAATAGACTGTGTGTCACATTCTGCCCTCATGAGGAGGTAGTTAAATGCTCACATATCAGAGGAAATAAATAATTAATCACTACTACCCACAACACTGGTTTATTGCTGGGTTTAGGTTATTCATGTGTATCTATGTATCTATCTATGTATTTATGTATCTATCTATGTATCTGAACTTCGCCCACCCCAATCGTTCACAGTAGAAATTTTGCACACACACACTCCCCTCAATGAGTAGGGAAAATGTTTTCTTTTGTTTTTTGAAAATTCCCCTCCGAAATAGGTTTTTAGTGAGGAATTCAATATGCAATGTAAGTTTATGCTAAATTGGTCCCTAGTTTGTGCCTGCTTTTTTTTTTTTAAATTCAGACCGTTTTTAGTGATCACAGCCCAACAAAAGACAAGAGAAGTAACTTATTTATTGATCACCCCTTTTTCCAAGATTTTAATTGATCACCCCCAACACAGCATATATGGGTGGCAGTGATTCATATTTTCCCTTAGAATGCTAGTTGTTCTTGTTAAGTTTTCTGCCTTGGTCCTAATATTTGATAACAGCTCTAGTATTTGAAACCGAACACAAAGACACGTCATACTGGGTATATATACATCATTATACTACGAGATCTGTCCGGAAAGTATCCAGTCATTTTTAATATCTCGAGAACCAGTTGCACAGCCTTGATATTACTTGAGAACCAATCAGAGAAAACCTTACCTCACATGCATAAACAGACACTCTCCTATGGGTCTACTCAGTCGGCAGTGACATGCCATTGAATGAGCTTCTGTACTGTGTGACTGTCACATTCACAATGACCATGCCTGTCCATTCTTCACGTCTCATGCAGGATCTTTTGTCAGCCCCCACCCTACAGCCTTTTGACATTGAAAGGGAGAAGATTTCATACTGTGGTCGAGATTAAGGAGAACACGATGGGGCAACTCAAGGCAATCCCGAAAGACATTGGGATAAGTGTGCTAGTCCTTACGGGAAGTACTTTGAAGGGCCTAAGGCAACATTTCCCATTGTAAGCAATTTATTTTGTTAATATTAAATGGCTGAATATCTTTTGGACAGACCTCATATAGTAACCACCATCATTGAACAATAATATATTTGATACTACCCAGTATGCATCAATGCTTGTGTTTTAATTTAACCCCCAGTGATCCTACAAAATCTGTAAATCAGCATCCCACTGGTACCAATACAGGTACACAATCTCTTATCTGAAACCCTTGGGACCAGACACTTTTCGGAATACAGAATTTTTCAGATTACAGAATGGTAGAAATTTTACACCATGATGCTTCTTAAATTGCTGCAGCCAACTGTTCTGAATATTTGAATATTCGAATGAGCCCATTCTTCAAGTCTCATGCAGGATTCTTTTATATATATTTTTTTTCCAGGTTGAACCTATTACAATTTCCATGACTGATGCTTCAATGTTTAGTTCTTCATGATGATTTTTTAGCTTGTTTCATCAAAGTAGTCAGTTTCTGGTTACAACTTTTTATGCCCGGCAGATACAAATTGACAAGATACACTGTTAGAAAGCTGATGAAATTCTCTTTCCAATGATATATAATGCCAATTTGTTTAAGTTCTTTCCAGGTTGAACCTATTTTACTCAAAATTCTACAGAACTAAATCGGTAGATCCCAAACTATCATTGTTAAAATTCTTTTTAGAATTTTCAAAAGCTAACTTGCTAAAAATATATCTTGGGGTCCCATTAGTACACACAGAAAATTTCATGGGGATATGCTTTGTGGTTAGTGCGTTACACTGTCACATTCAAAATCAATGACATACAATTAACATAAAATTGAAATTTTGGCTCTGATTTTGAATGAGCTCTCCTGTAATAACCATATGCTCACTTCTTCTCAAACTCACTCAATTAGCACACAGCCAAGATCTTCGTTTTTTGCCCTATGCAATATTTTCCTATATTTTATGAGTTTCTGATCATCACTGTTACGGTAAAAATTCAGCAACTTATCTTTCTGTTTCTTCAAGTCATATACAGTAAGTATCATGAGTTATTCCCCTTAGGTGGAGGAGTTCTTGTCTGTCCACTTCTGCTGGGGGTGCTGTTTTACATTCTGGTCAACAAGCTGCCAGATATTGCATTGTGTTATTGGTAGAAGAGAGAGTTTGGAAGGATACACATGTGTGGTTGACCACGGTCATTATTTGAATAAAGGACCTGTAAGTACGTAATCTTTTGTTGCATTTTTAATCTGTTAATATCTGTCATTAAACCAAGCTTACAGTTTATACACCGTAATCTTCACTAAGATGCTGCACAGATACACCAGGATCAAGTTTTTGCAATAACTCTATTTTCTCTGATATCGATAATGACTGATGCTTCCTTTTCCAATATTTACTGTTACCTTTTCACATTTTCACAGTCTTCAAAGTCAAAAAATCACTAAAATATAAACTAAATAATCATAAGCAAAAGAGGCACATCTGACTAGTAGGAGCATTGAGACACAACTCTGTAGCGTATGTTGAGCCAAGTCTGTCTCGGAATAATATCTTCTGCTGTGCTCTACAAGGCCTGGTAGAGTGCAGCAGTAGTAAGCGAGATGACCGTGGTTGAGCGTGTGGCATTTCAGATCATGTTTGGTGGCAAACGTGAGCTTTGGTATTCAGATGACATCCATGGAAAAAATATTTGGTTTTCACAGCTTTTCAGTTTCCAGACTTTTAGAGAAGAAATGGTGTAGCTGTAGTACTGAATAAGAATACATAAATACTCCTAGAAGTTTATTTTAAAGAGATAGGAAAAAAACATGTGAATAAAAATTGGAAAGAAAAACATATGGAAGTTTAGAAATGCTGAACAATTTCCAAGTTTAAAAAAAAAATAAAAGAAACAGATGATTTATCTTTAGAAGATAATATTTATTTTTGTAACAATTCTAAACTTAACCTCTCAGAAATAAACAACTTACTTTCTATAATTTTTTTAAAGACAGTATCTGAAATCACAATCTAAACTTGGTAAAGTAGAATTTGATCTCAGATTACTTTCCTCAAAATGTTTGCAATGTATTTATACTCGCCCACTTCATCTAACTGTCTAGTCTTTCCTTTACAGAAGGAACAAAACAAAAAGCATTTTGTCATATGAGAGTTATGTTAGGTGCTAATGCTTTAAAAGTTCAGGTTATCTATTAATCACTGCCACCCACAATACTGGTTTAGATACTGTTCTTTGGTTTAGGTTATTTATGTGTTCTGACATTTATATGTATC
>VCCN01004376.1:7982478-7996568 GCA_006491835.1 Architeuthis dux
TTCAGACTTTCTCTTTTTCAGAATCTATCAGTCAATGGATATAATATTTTATTATTTGTAAAGTTAATTCATGATTACTTGGGATTATTTGGGTTTTTTATTCATAACATTTCTCTATCTAGATTTAAAAAAAATTTTTTTAATTGTTCCTTGCCCAAGCAGGCAGGGTTCTGGACCTTTCTACAATGTTTGTCTCATCAAGAGGGGTCGCAGGTGAAAGAGTTCCTGTTTTAAATTGTAGTTTTGTTACTTTGGACATTTGTAATTGATATCTACATATAAGTAATACTATTACTGAAATGTGAAACATATTTGTCATACTATCTGACTGTATAGCAAATGAAAAGATTTAATGACTTTAATTTTTTAATTGATCACCCTCAACATGGCATGCTGCCAAATGACATTGGTTACATGACGGTTTCTATTGATTGACTAACCAGACCTGTTTTCTCATTCATTTCTTCCTGTTTTATTGAGTCATATTCAAGAACCCTAAGGTATTTATATCGGTCCTGTGTGGTGAATGCTCCAACATTTTTGTGGTCCGGTAAGTCGATTCCTTCCACCATCATAACTCTTCCTCTGTGCATTACCAATAGCATGCATTTTTCTATTCCAAATTCTATTCCAATATCGTTGCTGTATTGTTTAACTTTGTTCAACAGTATTTCAAGTTCTTCCCCAAATAGCTTTATGTCATCCATGTACATGAGGTGGTTGATTTTACCCTTTGTTTTGGAGAATTGGTATCCTTTGCTATTTTTCAAAATTCTGTTTAGTGGTATCATGGTTAATACAAATGTAGTGGGGAAAGAGTTGTACCCTTGAAAAATTCCTCTTTTTAAATTTATCTCTGCTACATTTTCTCCAGCAGCTGTCAAGTCGACTATGAATCTCACCACTGATTCATTAATCTTAAATATCCTGAGGCATTTCAGTATCCAGCTATGTGGGATCCTTCTTTCTTTTCTTCCTTAGTTCTTTTAGAATAATCTGGCCATTTGTTCCTTTGGTCCCTTTTCTGCATCCTTTCTGCTCTTCTGGTAATAGTCCTCTTCTTTCCACAGAGATATATATTCTCTCTGCTATTTGTCCAGTCAAAACTTTCCCCATTAGTGGTAGGCATGTGATTGATCTATAGTTGCTTGTCTGATTCCCTTTTTCAGTGTCCTTTTGGATGAGGATCGTCCTGTTTCTGGTCATCCATTCTGGGACCTCGCCTTTATCCAGGCAATTTTAAAGTTAGTGGATCAGTCTGTCATGTAGTATGGTGAATTTCTTAAACCAATATCCATGGATCCTATCAGGTCCTGGTGCTTTCCAGTTGGCTATTTTTCGGAATGTGTTTGTTAGTGTGGCTGTATTCAACTCTATTCTTTCTCCCTCCTCTATGTCCTATAGTTCCTTTTTAATATTATTTTGGTGTTTCATTGTGTTTCTTATGGCATACCCATATGTCATTCCAAAATGTCTTTGTGTCTGTGACATCTGGTTTTATATTTTGTCTTCTTTCTCCATTCAGGTTTTGGTAAAACTTTCTTTCGTTGTTTGGGGTGGTTCTATTATCATTATTGCATTCTATTACAAAATTGAAAAGATTCACTTTGGAACTCCTTCAATCTCCACTTTGTTGATCTAGCCAAGTTTAGCACAAGATTAATATAGCTTATGATAGTCTCCTTACCTGGCAAGGGGAGGCCTATGTCCTTTCAACAGGCCTGGCAAGCCAGAAGTGGATTGTGGTAGACTGCCAACATAAAAATTAAAAATTACAATCAAATTATAAAATAAAGGAAAGTCGAAGAGAACGAACGAAAGTAATGCCACCACCATCCCTAGCTTTCCAGAACATTATGAGTATAAGTTGAAGATAAAAATAAAATAAAAATTTTAAAAATACAGATCTAGTTAGTCACTCAATAGAAACCGTCACGTGACCAAGGTCTTTTGGCAACATTTCATATTGGAATTAAAATTTGGAAAAAAGGGTGATCAATGAATAAGTACTTCTCTCATATATTGTTGATCGCTAAAATGTCTGAATTTTCAAAAAACAAACTAAGGGACCAAATTAGCATAAACTTACATTGTAAATTGAACCAGCCACCAGAAACCTATTTTGGGTGGGAATCTTCAGCCCTCTAGCTCCATTAGTGCAGCCTGTACATGTGATACATACATGTATAGCCAGCCAGACAGACAGACAGACAGACAGACCAGCTTAAAAACTGAAGAAACCTATGTTGACAGTTTTGATTGATGATTTCTAATAGAGACATGTTAGGCACCTTTCATAGAGCAATGGTTAGCAAGCTATTCTCCCAGACCATTTGTTAGTAAAGTGATTTCAATTGTGACTGGGTGACTGACTATTGTTGCCTTGTGCCAGACTAAGCTAAGCTGAGTAAATAACTATAACAGGTCTGGTTAGTCACTCAATAGAAACCATCACGGAACCAACGTCTTTTGGCAGCATGCCGTGTTGAGGGTGATCAATTAAAAAATTGGAAAAAGGAGTTATCAATAAAAAGGTTTCTTCTCTTGCAGTTTGTTGGGCAGTGATCACTAGAAATATCTGAATATAAAAACAAGTCTGCTGGACACAAACTAAGCAACTAATTTAACATAAAGTTACATTGCAAATTGAACCACCCACTAAAAACCTACTTATGATGGAATTTAAAAAACAACTTTTTTTCTAGGCATAATAAGCAGTAAATTAATGGCTTTTTCTAGACATAATAAGGAGTAAATGTTAAAACTTTCAGCCCTCTAGCTCCATTGGTGCAGCCTGCAGGAGCAATACATACATAGCCAGCCCGCTAGCCAGACCAACTTAAAAACTGAAGAAACCTTTGTTGACTGTTTTGGTTGACGCTTTCTAATAGAGATGTCTTCATTAAATGACTATGTTTGTATTATATGATTTTATCAAAAATATTAAAAAAAGATTTTAAAAATAGCCTGAAAAAAAAAACTTGAATAGCACTGGTTCCTCATCTGAAAATGAAAGTGAAAGTGAAAGTGAAAATAAGTGAAAACAAGTGAAAACAATAAAAACAAGCAATCAATTTAAACAAGCTTCAAGTAATAATCTGTATTTATAATCCGCAATTACTGTCCTTGTCAAACAAGTGTTCAGGGCTACAACCTATTAATATAACCATATTAAAATACCCTTATTGAATGCAGGTTATCCAATAGAATTTATTAATAACCCCAGATTATGGGACCTTATTGAATGAATTCTATGCAATATATGTTATCAATAAGCTGAGATTAATGGATCCTTATTAAATGAGCCTTTGGATATAGAATTTATCAAGAGGAGCAAATTAAAATCTCCTTATTAAATAGCTATTAGGTCGCTGAATCTTGCAAGGAGATATGAGTAAAAGGTCTTCCCACATATACGAATTAAGATCAGGTATGGTATTGAATTCAGCTGACACTGACAGGTCATTAGGGCAACTCTAGTTCAACAGAAATTGTAGTTTATCATGAGGTTATTTCAAGGGATATTTGTACAACTCCAGAGCTCAAAGTTATATACTGTATATAACTTTGTAATGTTCAACTTTTTGAGACCATTAGCGGGTCGAACATTACATGAGTTATATTTTTGAAACAGTAAGTCCAAATCTTTTACTGTTTTCAAAGCATATCTCGTATTATGTTCAATCCCCCGATTATAGGTTTAAAAATTGATCTAAAAACGTTGAACATCAAGCGAGTATCATCATCATCAGCTGCTATCTTGTGCTAACCTCTGCCATGTCCTACCGGCAAACTTTTCTATCTCGTCTCTCTTTTAGAGTTATCCCTATCATTGCTCTTTTCATGGCTCTCTGTGCTATTCTGAGTAGGTTTTCAGCTTGTTTTGTTAATTTCCAGGTTTCGCATCCATAAGTCATGGCTGGTATTATGCAACTGTTGTATACTTTACACTTTAAGCACATTGGCAAGGTGCTCTTCAGAATGTCTCTATTCATACCAAATGTTTTCCAACCTATCGTTATGTGTCATTTTATTTCGCAGTCATGGTCTTTTTCTATTACTTGTCCTATTTAGATGTATTCATCGACCTCTTCTAGAGTCTCTCCTTCTATATTTATGGCTGTTTTGGGGACTTTATCATTGAACATTACTTTTGTCTTTGTTCTGTTCATGTTTAGGCCTACTTTTTTACTTTCTCTTTTTAGATCAGTTAACATGTTTTGTAGTTCTTCGGGTGCTTCTGATGTCATGGATATGTCATCGGCGAATCTTAAGTAGTTTAAGTATTCTCTGTCTATGTTTATTCCCATCCCCTCCCAGTTAGCTTTCCAAAAGATGCTTTCAAGGCTCGCTGTAAATAGTTTAGGTGATATTGTATCCTCCTGTCTCACTCCCTTAGCTATCTTTATCTTGTTTGTCTAATTATTGCGGTGCCATTATCGTATATGTTTTGGATGATTTGTATGTAATTCTCGTTAACACCTTGTTCTCACATTACTGCAGTATATATATCAAGGCAGTAGTTTGCCAGTGGTAACTTTTGACTTTATTTGTTAAGGAAAAAATGAATAATTTTTTAACCCTTTTTGATCCCGTTGATATATTGTTAAGATTCAGCTGGGCCAAAGAAAGTAATCTTTTATGAAATTTTTCGTATGTTGATTGATCTGCTTTGGGTGAATGTGGACTTCATTTGAGAAAAGGTAACTTTTAAAGTGGTAGCGAGTGAATTGGCTCTAAAGTGATAGTTTGATTTACAGTATTTACAATATGATAATTATAATAACATTTATTAGTGAGAGCCTATATTTGCCCGGCACTGGTGTGAGCAACTGCTAAACGAGCGGCCTAAATCGTAAATGTGAATAAAGAAACAAACTCCATGCAGGGATCGAACCCGCATCCACCTTGGAAGCTACCTTATAGGCAGGTACTGCTCTACCGACTGAGCTAACAGAGGTCAGATGGTAGGCAGGAGTCTTTTAATCCTACACTTTGTTGGCTTCTCCATTCTCACGTTCATATTTTAGGCACGAATATAATGCGGACCTCGATGTCGACAGTATAAAATCAAATGATCCCTATCTCTAACTCTAACCATAATCCACCACACTATGGACAGATTTAAAGCAGTAAAAACAATAGTGGAATTATTTGTGACTATGTCTATGTTCATTAATATGAGCATGAATAGCACTTTGATGCAACACATGGCTAGTTAACCTATGGGGTAAGGTGGTAGTTGTGTATGTTCAGCATACAAATTTGATGTGTGTGTGCATCATAGGGTATACAATGTAAATTAATAATGCAAAAGCAAATGTGAAAAAATTTCAAAATTAATTTAAAATTAAAATTTCTGTCAGATTTACAAATGGTTGTGTCAATGTTTTCTTATGTTATATTTTTAATTAACCTGATGCTTTTCTATCTAAAAATATGAAAAAAAGTAAAAACTAGCATTCTAAGAGATGTTATAAATCTCTAACACCCATATATGCTGTGTTGGAGGTGATCGATTAAAAAGTTGGAAAAAGGGGTGATCAATGAATAAGCTACTTATCTTGCCTTTTGTTGGGCTGTGATCACTATAAAGGATCTGAATTACATTGCATATTGAACCCTGCTCTAAAAACCTATTTAGGGCGGAATTTTCAAAAACCAAAAAACTATTTTCCCTACTCATTGAGGGGAGTGTGTGTGCACAATTTCATGTTTCTACTATGAATGGTTAGGGTTGGGCAATCTATGATACATAGATAGATACATATAAATGTCAGAACACATGAATAACCTAAACCCAGCAATAAACCAGTGTTGTGGGTAGCAGTGATTAACTATCATGAATTAAAAGCAGAAGTAGATGCTATCATGTAAGAATCATAAACCTATGCAAATGTCGGCAAAAATTTCAAGATAGGTTTCTTCAGTTTTCAAGTTGGTCTGGCTGGCTATCTATGCATGTATGTATCACGCATACGGATTGTACCAATGGAGCTAGAGAGCTGAAAATTTCAACATTTACTCCTTATTATGTCTAGACGAAACGTTTTTGTATTTTTAAAAAATTACCCCCCTAAATAGGTTTTTAGTGAGGGGTTCAATTTGCAATGTAAGTTTATGCTAAATTGGTCCCTTTGTGTCCGGCAGCATTCACGCTTGTTTTTTTGAAAATTCAGATTTATTTTAGTAATCACTACCCAACAAAAGCCGGGTAACTTATTCTTTGATCACCCTTCTTTCAATTTTTTTAATTGGTCACCCCAACACAGCATGCTGCCAAAAGACATTTACTTCTCTTGCCTTTTGGAGGGCAGCGATCACTAAAAACATCTGAATTTTAAAAAAAAACAAGTGTGAATGCTGCTGGACATAAACTAAGGGATCAATTTAGCATAAACTTACATTACAAATCAAACCCCCCCACTAAAAACCTATTTTGGGAGCAATTTTCAAAAAACATAAATGTTTTTTTCTAGACATAATAAGCAGTAAATGTTTCAATTTTCAGCCCTCTAGCTCCATTGGTGCGGCCTGTATGCATGATACATACATAGCCAGACAGGCTGAAGAAACCTATGTTGACAGTTCTGGTAACAGCTTTGGTTTCTAATAAACCTCAAAATTAATAGCACAACGTAAGGGAAGCACAATGTGTAATCAAATGTTAAATTGATGTTTCTTGGCTGTAACTTCTTGAATTAATGATAAATGTTAAACTTGAATAGATACAAAGCCGATCGCTCTGCCAAAGTGGCCAGAGCAATTTCGATCAAGTTCTAGGCATTACATTACATATATTGTAAGCTTCTCTTAATTAAAATAAGAAAATGAAGAACCGTGGTCAATTAAGTGGTTTTAAGCAAGTCTAAGAACTTCAGGCCATTTGTGCAAATCTCTTTATGGTGTTGCCATGAATTTCTACAAGGAAAATTGTCTTTCCTTGGCTAGAGAAGAACGTTGTCCCATAAACATTTCATTGGCACTGGACCTGAAAATGAGTATTTATTCCTTATTGGCAAGGAAAACCATTTAACTTGAAGTTCTCAAGTTTCCTGCAGAAGAAATTCAACAAATAGGTTTCTGTTGACATTGCATGTTTACTGGCTAATTCTATCACCATTACTTGTGACTTTTTGATATCAGCTCACTGTGCCATTGATTTGTCCTTAATCCAAAACCTCTTCTTTTTCTTATTCTTTTCCCACTCTCTGCTATAAAACACAGAGAAGCCACTACCGTGATCTTAAGTTATCTCTTTCTATGTGAGCACATCCTTACAAGCTGAAACAAATTGTCTGTTTCATGGCTCATTACCGGAATCATTGGAAATATCCCCCGGCCAAATGTTGAGTTGATTCAGTATTTATTGGCAGGCTCACTAACTTGATGGCAAGATAGATAGATAGAGAGATAGATGGATGGATTGATGGATGGATGTCTGAATGACTGACCAGCTAAATGACCAACTGCTGGAAGTGACTTGATTTCTGCTATCTCATTTTAGATCGGCAAAGTTTGTAATCCAGGTTGGCATATATCATTTCTTCTGCTTCAGGTTTCTGATCTGGTTTTCCTTTTGAATAAATGAAACAATTCCTGAGATTTCCAGCTTATGTAGACCACAACATAGAACCAATGAGACAGATAGAGAATAACATTCAAAGCAAGAAGCTCTAGTGATCATTTACATTTGAAAGTCGTAATGATAGTGTGAATGAGAGCACAGAGTTCATAGGGGCGCATATCATGCAGACATTTGAATACTGTAATTAAAATCTTGAACACGACTCTTTCTTCTATCCTAAGCCAATGTAGGCTGATAATGCCAGTCCTAATTGACTCACATTCCCTACATTTCAAAACTAACCGAGCAGCAGCATTTTTAACCTTTTGTAGTTTGTTAATTCGTGATTTATTCAAGCCAAAGAAAAGTGAATTACAGTAGTCTAATCTACTGGTAATAATAGAGTGAACCAGCTACTCAGTTTCATTGTTGGAAAGTAAGTTTCTAATACTACAGACATCTCTAATTAATTTATAACAGTGGGAGACTACATTATTAACATGCATTTCTAAGTTTAGAGATTTATCTAGATAGGCCCCAAGATTTTTTACCCAGTCTGAAAAACGTATGCAGTCGCAATTATTAAGAATTATGCTGTTCATGGTTTGAACATTTTTAGCACCTGAAGTAAATAATATAATCTCTGTTTTATCAGGATTGATCTTAAGAAAGAAGGCATTCATCCATTTAGTGATCTGATCCATAAGGGAAGGTACCTGTATTTTTAATAACATTATGTTGAAAAATAAGCACAAATGTCTGTCGGGCATTGCTGTCATCAGCATATCCACCAGTGGAGAAACCTGCACGTTCTATTACTTTATATAGAGATCTAATGTAAATATTAAATAGAACAGGACCGAGAACTGAGCCCTGGGGAAACCCCAAACAAAACATTTACATAATCAGATAGTGAATTGTTAATTTCGAACACGCTGCTTTCTACCAATGAGAAAGGGCTGGAACCACTTCAATGATGTGCTCCTGATGCCAAATTCTTTGTCGAAAATGGTTTAAAGTCCTCAGCTTGTGAGGGACTACTTGCTTGCTACCAAAAGCGGGTTTTGATGGGAAGAAGGAACACTGAGACAGAACGATGTTGATAGCAGCATGTACACGGTACCAAAGAAAGAATCCCTATTCCCCCATGTGTGTGCTTTCTTTATTTCCATTTGCGTGCGCATGACTGGAACTCACTTCCGTCATGGTCAGGAGAAATGGCAAGGGAGATAATTATAGGTAGTTATCTCCCTTGTATTTATTTATTGTTGGTGTGACATAACAAATGGTTGTCCATAAGGGAAGGTACTGAAACCACTTCAATACTGTGCTCTTGATGCCAAATTCTTTGTTGAAAGCTCAGCTTTTGAGTGACTACTATTTGTAGCTTGCTACCAAAAGCGGGTTCTGACAGGAGGAAAGAACACCGAGACAGAACGATGTTGATAGCAGCACGCACACAGTACTAAAGAGAGAATCCCTAGTCCCCCACGTGTGTGCATTTCCGTTTGTGCGCACATGACCAGAACTCACTTCCGTCATGGTCAGGAGAAATGGCAAGGGAGATAATTATAGGTAGTTATCTTCCTTGTATTTATTTATTGTCGGTGTGACATAACAAATGGTTGTCCATAAGGGAAGGTACCTGTTTGGAAGCTTTCAGTAAAAATTAAATGTTTGAAGTTTGCTCTTAGCTAGTTTTCAACACCAACTGCAACAGCAGGAAGCAACATTGCAAGTAGTATACCAGCTAAGATCTGCCCTTTACCTTCTAGAGGGATTTTGATTAAAACTGATTTATCCAGTTTTGATTAATTGAACTATGGACCCTGCAACTTCCAGACAAGCATTCTAGCACATGATCATAGTTTCTGTGCTATGCATGTGTACGTATACACACGTTATTGCAATAAGCGCACAAAGAAAATTAATATGCGCACACAAGGTTAGTTACCTGAAATAATCTAATAATCAAAAATTATACTTATAATTATAAATATCATCAGACTTTTAATGTCCATCGTTCCCTAAGATTTGCCAGATCTCTCTATCATGGGCATCTTGGTGCCAATATCTCTCGAACCTGTCTAAATCATCACACTATCTTATTTTCTGTTTTGTGTATGATCTCTGGGTATCTACATTGTGAGTCGTGATGTCCAGCGATTGTCTAACATTCTTGCAACATGGCCTGCCGATTAGCATTTGAGTTTTCTAATGGATTCTATGATATCTTTGACTCCTGTTTTTAAACACTTGTGAAAAACAATGTCCAGCAAACACAATATAATTATACTTATTAAAAATATTCTCTTAGCCAACCGTTTATGTTAACAAATTAGTCAGGTTTTCAAATACCACATCACTAATTTCTTGAAATAAGCTTACATTTTCACAAGCATTCAATATTTTGTCACAAAAAAGATTTGCACAACATAAGATCTTTTATGCACACTGACTACTAAAAATTAGAGAGAACATAGCACATGATCATTTATAGAGAACACAATCCTTGATTACCACATAGTATTCTGTGAACAAACTGTAAACAAACAAAATTCTGTTTCAGTGAACAAACATTTCCAGCTTATTAATTCATTCGCTGAGATAAAGAAAGTGAAAAACAATCGATCGGTTTCATTTAGAATCAATTTAAATTTGAAGCTGGCCGCTTAAAGGTAGAGTTTAAAAGGTTAAACGAGTTGGTCTAGACAAACAAGAAACCCGGAAGGGGAACCCTTCATTTAGAAGAGATCAGAACAGTTGGTCTGCTAAACGTCTTCACTCAAGTGCACAACACGACTGACTCGTTTAATCTTGAGTGTTAGCTCTGACTGACTGCCCACACCTTTGACATTCCCACTGCTGGACAAAGGCCTTTCCCAGCTCCTTCCATGTCGACCGTGACTGTGCTAAACTCTGCCATGTCTTACCTGAAAATCTTTCTATCTCATCTCTCCATCTTATGTCTGGTCTTCTCCTACTACATTTGCTGTCTTCATGGCACCAATCTGTTAACCTTTTTGCACAAATCTGTTATCTTTACTTCTTGCTAGGTGTCCAGCCCATCTCCATTTTGTCTCTTAATTATTTCTATGATATCTTTTATTTTGGTTTGTTCTCTAACCCATTTCAATCTTTTTCTATCTCTTAGTGTTATTCCTAACATTGCTCTTTCCATCATCCTTTCATCATAATGTTCAACAATGTCCTAAATAAGACTATAAGAATTGAGGGTAAAAATTATTTCTATTTCATCAGCCATTTCAGGTCCTCTACTGGACCAAGGCCTTTCCCATTTTGGGAATGGTCTCATCTAATTAAGCTCATCCGTTGCCACTATTTTCTGGTGAGCTAGGTTTTTTTGTCTCTATCCTAGACTGATTGTCCCCCAAGAGAGAGCCCAGTCTGTCCTGCTATTTTATACATTGTTGAGGGAGAGAAGAGATGGTTTCATGACTTTCCCAAGGAATCTAGTACAAAGTGAAAAGCCTCAGTCAAAATTTGAACTCGGCTACCCAATTCCATCGTCTGCATTGTTAACTGTTACTCCAATCACTACCTCCATTTTCATGATAAATCAACGATGCTATTTCATGAATTATTCAGACAAGTATCCTGATCTTTGTTGTTTTTACCATAACATTTTTGTCTGCTTTGTTCTATAAGCATATGATGTACCTGGTAATTTTTAGGGAACTTTGTGTTATTTAGTAGATCACCAGGCAGCCTTCAAACAGCACAATATTAGAAACCATCAACCAAAACTCACAACATAGGTTTCTTCAGTTTTCAAGTTGGTCTGGCTTATCTAAAAATGCTTTATTTACTACATTTTCACTGCAAAATGCTTTACTCTATGTTGTATTAGTCTGAGCAATCTTTTTTTACACAGTTGAAAACAGTTTTTTTGCTGGAAAATTTGTACACACCTAATATTATGATATACTGTCACAGAGGTCATTTCCAGGCCAACACCTGTGCGGAAGTGGAAGTGACCAGGTCACCTTAGGAAGTGCGTGGGTGTCCAAAAACAGGATGTGGAAACCGGAAATGACACACTGGCATGGGCGTATGGAGACTCATAAGAGAGAGAGAGAGACACACACAGGCGGGCAGATAAGAAGCTCACAAGACGGGGAAACCTGGGAAACAGAGAGGCAGGCCGCCTAGGCTGTGCCAGAAGGCACAAGACTGGTGTCCCTGTTGGGGACAGACTGTCGGTTCTCATTATCTCTCTCCCACTCTTCATTCTCCGGCCACTGAAAATGTATCTTATGAAATAAAAATATGTTCACATATTTTTACAAACAACTTTCGAGTCTTCTTCCTTTCTCACCAAGTTCAAAACTTTCACCCAACACTAATATATAAATTACAAAATGTAACTATGGATATTGTGATGTAAACATTTTTGTAACAAAACTCTTTCTTTTTTGCTCATAATCTTTATGGACAGGATGAAGTTTTAAAAAACTTTGAGATTATTAATTTTGATCCCACTCTTTTAATTTTAAACTTGTCAAAAAAGGTCCATGCAAAGTTAAAGCTGCGATCATCCCTAAAAACACATTGTATTTGTTTATCTTGGTAAGGCTGCTGATGTTTCAGCGATGTCAACCGGTGTTGGGGCACAATTTGTCCCTTTTCGATTTGTCAATTTTTAGGGTGCCAGATGTGAACTTGATCCGGATATCTTAATTGACTTATTTATTTATTTGTGTATAAAAAGAGAATTTGATGTTTGATTTATACATACAAGGGTGGAGCAACATAGTTAATAACTAAATTTTGATCTGAAACTTTCACTGTACAGTGTTCAATGTTTGTGATTAATATTCACTACTGAATTAAGTGCATTGACAAGGATGAAGATTATGTTAAAGAATAAATATTTGTTCAGTAAAATAAATGCTATTTTCATCATTAGTCTGTAGATTTATTTATGTAGCTGCCTAAGTGTAATATCTTAACAATTTTATTCACTAGTAAAAATGAACTAATAGCTATATACAGACACACGACTCTTATACAGTCTCTATCATAGGCGTACACGCCAGGGGGGAAATTCACGCAAAACTGCAGGGAAAATTCGGGCAATTGATATTTTTACTGCCAAAAAAGGCAGAAAACAATATTTCTTTTAAGTTGCATGTTATGTGATTTGTACTAACTGTATATCGTCGATTGATAAGAAGACATTTTATTGTAAATAAATACTTGTGTTTTTAATCTCTGTAAAATTTGGGCAAATCAAGCTCTCTGCCCCACCTTAAGCAAAGAGTTCTCATAAACCTATGAGTATGAGTAGTCATTTTAGGTATACAATTTTTTTTATCTATGTAGCATGTCTTGTAATGTTAATTTAATTCTTATGTGTGGCCAACCTATATATTTGGCCAGTAAATACATTTTTATGGTAGAAAACCCTCATCTCTTCTTCTCATAAGTGTCCAAAGATGCCCAAGTTCAGAATTTATTGGCTTCTAAAATGACTAATAGTAATGGACTGTACAAAAACAATGGTATTATTTTTGGTTTTAATAAATCTATTAAATTTTCTGTGATACATTTTTCAAAAAGTCAGATCTTGCTGTAATGAGAAGTTCACATTATATTTGAAAAGAAAATATATTTAATTTTTTTGGACAGAAATAGGGAGTCACGTTACACAGGGTAGGACCCGAAAGTCTGGAGAATTTGAACACAAAGCAAATGCCCCTACCTTTTGTGAGCAGTATCCTTTGTGAACCAGTACTCTTTGTAAGACAGTAGAAATTAGATGTTAGGGTAAGTATTTCTTTTCTCATGGTTAAATTCCCTGAATTTTTGAGTAGTACCTTATAAATAAGATTATACACTAGCATTCCATGGGAAATTATGAATGACCACCACCCATATATACTGTGTTGGGGGTGATCAACTAAAAAGTTTGAAAAAGGGGTGACCAATGAATAAGTTATTTTGTTGGGCTGTGATCACTAAATAAGGTCTGAATAAATAAACATACATTGCATATTGAACTTCCTCTAAAAACCTATTTTGGTGGGGATTTTTTGAAGAAACAAAAAAAAACAATTGATGAGAGTGTGTGTGCAAAATTTCCAGTTTCTACTATGAACGGTAAGTGCTTGGTGAAGTCTGGATACATAGATACATATATACATATGAAATCTAATGATGGATAATTTTATATCTGACAGAATATGATAATTATAAAGACATTTTATTAGTTGAGAACATATATTTGCCGGGCACGGTGTGACAACCACTCGTTTAGCAGGCGTTCACACTGGCGGCAAATATAGGTTCTCAACTAATAAAATGTCTTTATAATTATCATATAGATACATATAAATGTCAGAACACATGAATAACCTAAACCCAGCAATAAACCAGTGTTGTGGGTAGTGGTGATTAAAAATAGAGGAGTTATATAAAATAACAATGATTCTTAAGAATGATAATTATATTCAAAGAAATATTGGAACCAGGAGGTTATTATGAACAAAAGAATGTTCTG